>VZTL01071952.1:0-15509 GCA_013400535.1 Scopus umbretta | reverse complement strand
TTTTTTTCCTTTTCTTTTTTCTCTTCAGGGATGGAAATCTTACCTACCCCCAATTATTCTTCTATCACTCCCATTAAATTCACTAGAATTCATACGTGGTAATGAAAAGAAGAATTTGGCTACAGCATGAGTAAAAATCCTAGGTGTTGACAGAACATACCCATTCTCAGATCACAGAGGCTGGACACAAATCACAGTACCAAAACATGAGAGAATTTGGAAACAGGCACCCCTCAAGGTTTTATCCACAACCACTTACCTCCCAGAATATATGGCTAATCTTACTAGAGCTGTTCATGAATATCATTCATCTAGTGACACAATGTTACAGCTTTTTCTGCAGCAAATTTGTTAGTGATGGAAACAATTACAATCATTAAGTTTCTAAACTAAAAATGCACTCTAAGGCAACTGGTAAGGCTTTACAGTAAGTTCACAAGCCCAAGTTGTTTTCTCAACTAAGAGATTACTTGTTTTTTCTCCATGTTCAATATAATGTCAGCTTCTGGAAAATAGGCTTTTATTTTGGAAAACCATCCCACCTCAGTCCCTTTCAGCTCTCAGCTCACAATGTTACCATTGTTGCAAAGTCATCCAAAGAATGATCTGAATTGCAAAGTCATATGAAAACATAGAGCTTTAATTTTCACTTAAGCTTAACCTTCAAAAGTTGCAGCAAAGAACAGAACTTAACCATGTAAAACAGGTGTCATATTTGGGACAAATAACAGATTAATTTTCCAAATTCAATAAAACAGATTCTTTAAAGAGGTTTATAAGGTAGGAAAAAGTTCTTTAGTAAAACCCTTACAAACTACATTATTTTTGTAACTACCTCTGTGACTTACACTCCTTTTGGTAAAGTGCCAAAGCACTATGAACATAATCCTTTACATATATACAGCACAGATAAAACTAGAAAGTGCTGGAAATCCAGTGGAGCAGATTTTGGCAACAAGTTTTTTGAGTTATACTGGCTCACCTGTGGTAAGGATGAGCCTCCAAGCTTCTGAATCCTTGCTACCAAATTCACATTCAAGGGCTTTTGGGTCTATTCCTGTTGTCCATGTGTAAGCAGAAAGCAAACACTGCTGATGGCATCTACACAGCTGTGTATTTATCATAATCAAATTTCAAACCCCAGCCTTCCCAGTCTTTCTGAGAGGCGTAAATGATTAAGACCCCACATAGCCATTTCATAGCTCAACTCTTTTCTTGGAATACACACCAAGATGCAGCCAGAGGGTTCCTTACTAGTACAAACTACAAGGTTCTGATGCACATGTGGAAACACGGGACAGCACAGCTCTGCCTTATCACCTGCTCTTTCTTATGACCGACACAGGTTGTACGCTCTCTGCCAAAGGCAGCTTTTCTAACTCACTTTTGCTAAGCCTTTTATCATCAGTCCTATGTATAAAATATTAAATAATAATGGTTATGGCTAGATAAACAATTAACCGAGAATACAAATCATACAATTTTGCCCCTTTTTTATTCTTCATGGACTGAACTAGATTTCTGTGAATGGATTTGTTATTCAGAAACATCCGCCACACAGTTCATTCGAGCACATTTCCGCCTCCAGAACACTTGCGAACTGCTCACTTCAATTATTCTCTATTCACAGTGTGCAAGTGGTAGCACAGTATTGTCACCAGTTCCTGACTAGAGGAATAAAACTTTTTAAACGGGGGAGCGATAAGTAGCAAACGCTAAATCACTGTTCATAAATAGCTTTCTAAGATAGATGACTGCATGATTAGATGCTCACGTTAAAGTCTATGAAACCTACAGAACAGAGCAATGTTTTTACAAATGCCTACAAGAAAGGAGTAATCTGACCCCACATATAATGGTAGTCACTCTCAGTGCTTTAATTTAAAATATATTTGAAAATAGCTTTTTGTATTAAGCAAAAAATTTGATATCAAAGAGTGAGATTTTTAAACTCTCAAGCAGTGATACTAAACTGAAGAATTCATTGCTGTTTTTCAAGTGGAAAGAACAGCTACATCCAAGAAAACTCAGTAATTTTTAAGTAGGTTCAGCACCTTCACTACTGGCAATCACCACCACTTCCTTTTCCCATTTTGTGTGCCATATACATATGTGAGTAATTTCATCTTCCTCCCAAAGCTGTGATGCTAAAAAGCCACCCACATTTTTCCACTACCTGATAACTAATCATTGCAAAGTTCACTTTGATTACAGTGTGAAGCATAGTAATAATAACCATGAAGGGAGATGGCCAAAAAATTGTTGGCATCAATAACTAAAGGTGGGTTATACTATTTCTGTTCCAGAAGAAGGAGAGGTGTTATACTATATAATTTAGTGAGTGGATAACAGCATTCTGCTGTCAAGGGTGAGTTGTAGTGTCATGATGTTTGCAGTGACATTTGGGTGGCTGACTGATGGAGAGCTTTTGCAACACTGACTTTGATAGGGTGTGGTGTTGCCATGACTTTACCATAGGGGACTTAATTTTTTTAAGGCGAGAAACAGACAAGAAGCTGTTTGAGCTGACAGAAGTCAGAAATGAGATAGATATAATAAGTACCACTCCAGCCATCTATAGTAACAGAATCTTTTCCTTCCAAGTCGTTTTTTCATTTTTATTTTGAACTGGCAGTAATAAACATGAGAAACCCAATGTTGTAACTAATGTCAGAAGAAATCAGCCAAAAATCAAGATAAAGAAAAGCAACAAACTTCCTACGTCCCTGTGAGCCTAGCCACCCTACTCACCCTTGCTCTTCAAATCCTCCCTCTTGTTTGCCAATACAGTGCTTGCCACCTCCTTGTTGTCATCAATATACACTATTTTTTAAAAATATTTTTTACAGTTAAGATCTGACTGTAAGTTCCAGGGCCAATGGGGACTTTGATTCAATGCTAACTTCAAAGGGAACGTGCTAGGTGCTTACACACAAGTGACATGTCATCACTTCTCTTCCTGTGCTCAGTGTGCCCTGATGAATAATCAAGGCAGCTTTTACTGAGATGCAAGAAATGCCGATCACGGTTTGTCTCTGAGTCAGTTGACATTTTTCTTTTATATATAAAGCAAATGAGGGTGGAAGACACAGACAGAGGAGCAAGTGATGAGGCTGTGTGTCAACCCCTTCAGATCTCATTTAGTCTATGTTACAGAAACGTTGGTCTTTACAATCCTGGATGCTAATAAGGGGCACATATCCCTCCTCTGAGAAATTAATAAACCTTGAGACAGCTTAAAGGAAATAAAATAAATAAATAAATAAATAAATTACAGCCTTTAGTATGGGCATCTGTGCCCCTGTATGTGTGATGGGATTAAGGGGAGAGAGCTGAAGGACTTGCAGCATTGCTGAGGGGAGGGATGTGGGAGGTTTGGATTTTTCCACAGGCTAGGAGTCATTCCAATATCTACTAGAAGCATTGGACACAATCAATGAGAATGAAGAACAAGCTTTCTTCATAACAAATCTGCCACAGTCCTTGCAAAGCTCTGTTATCCTTGTGATAGTCCCCCATCACCCTCCCACTGCACTTGGGTTGTGACCTGCAGCATCCACAGATACTCCAATCCCACATGAGAGCACAGAAACCTTCTCTTTCATTAATTCAGTTTTGCCAGGATTCAAATACCCAGCTCAAAACAATTAGGCACAAAAATCTAATGGAAGAATCCCCATGAGAATCACAGTTTCCAAATTTAGTAATGAAGTGGTCAATTATTTTAGTGAAATGTAATGCCATTTTTCATGGTAACTGAAGCAAAGAAGCATTAGATATTGCTGGGCTCACACACCATGCCATATCCTGGCCTCAGTTTCCTACCTACAGGGTAAGAAATCAGATTGGTGAAAGATGGCTGGGATGTTTCCAAAAGAGGCCAGCCTCCAGTCCATGCCAGTTAAGACTGTTCTTTGTAAGTACTCCCAACTGGTTTGAATAAAAATTTCATAACCTAATACTGAAGCAAAGGATAAATCACTATCAAAAGCAAAGCCAGTACTGAACAGCAAGACTGATGGAAAATAGGTTAGTTCATTTTCTTTCTTCACTTTTCTTAAAATGATTAGAGAAACAAAAGATTTTTCTTAAGCATCTAAAACAATTTGAATAGTTCTGAGGAATGCTAAAAGGATAATACAACGTAGGTGCATTTCTTATAGAAGCAAAACAGAAACAAAGTTGTATTCTCATGCCTTTACATAACTTTATGAAGGTCTTCTTTTTCAAATAAAGATAATTTTTGACTGATAGATTTAGTTTTAAGGAAGGCAATCGGGGGGTGCCAATTAGCAGGTTGATGGGGAGGTCAGCTGGAGACTGCCAGGCCTGCTGGGAACATGCGACATACTGCTGCAGCTATTTGCACATGAGGCACAATCAGGATGATGGGCCCGTCATGGGTAGCTTGGAGTTGGCCTGGATAGGTGTCAGAGAGGGCACTGTGACTGTCGGCATCAATCCTCCCTTTCTAGGATGTCTTGTGCCTTATGCATTTAATGACAGACTCGTTTTCACAGCACAGTCAAGAGGAGGATGAAATCAAATATCCAAGACACTTTCCACTGGGCCATCCCTTCCCATATAAACTCTATACACCATGCATGCTCTCCTTCCTCACTTCCATCTCCTATGGTTCTGCTCAACCTAACAGGTATAGAGCCTTGAACAGAATAAAACCAAACAAGGCTTGATGGGAACAGAAGTCTTTATTTAGGACAATGAACAGAGGAAGGAAGGATGGAAGGAAGGGGCTCACTGTGATACAGAGCTGTTCATTGAACAGGCCTGGAGGGAGATACTTCTTGCAAGTTTAAAGGAAAATCTTGCTATTATAAATCAAATTGGTTGTGTTGAGATTAAAACTATATGATTTAAGTGTCGGACTAGCCTATGTACAAGGTTCTTACTGTTCAGTCTGTATCTACTGATGCATGAGGTAGCAAAGGTAAACTTAATGGTTTAACAACTGTGAGATCTCCCTTTCCAATTTCTAAAGTTTCAACTTTAGTAGATATGGCAGGTCTGCCTACCGATCAGCACAGCAATAACTGAGCAGAAAAGGTCCAGATGAGACTACACCTGGAATGGGCAGTAGCTGTGCTATTTGTGGGAAAGCCCACTCTCAGTTTGTGCTTTGGAAGGGGTCAAACTCCAAATTAAGGATGCTCCCAAACCTCAGGGAAACACTTCCCTTCAACTCACTAGGAAGTGAGCGGAAAGAAGTAGAGGCCATCTGCTTGCCAGCTTGGTGAAGATACAAACTAAACTCCTTTTCACATTTCAGCTTTTCGCTCAAGAGCCGCACAAGTGCTTGAAAAGCCTTACAAGAAAAAAAAAATAAAAAAATAGAAATTTCACAGGTGGGAGAACTGAAGCACAACAAATCAACAGCAGAGCCATGAAAAGAACCTGGAAAAATCAGCCATGACGTTTTATCCATCCCCTGATGTATTTGCTGTATTTTCCACCTATCTCCAGGTCCATTTGCTATGTATATCTGAGTCACTTTCCATATGACCTCTTAGTGAAGCTAAAGCCTACCTTTCTACCACACTGTTCCAATAAACAGCTAGGTAGATCCTAACAGAGACACCACCATGCACAGTCAGGGAGAGTGAGGATCCTGGAAAATACTGCAGAACAGCCCAGTTTCACACTTTTGACTGATGCAGTTTGAGGCATGTTCTATTAAAATAGATATCTTTATTCTGTTAGAGAAAAGGACTGTTTCTTACTAATCAACCTGTGCCAGATCCAAGTTTCATCAACACAACAGCTACCTGCAGGCTGACTTGCAATTTAGCACATGATTACCTATTGCCAGCAAATCCTCAATCTTCACAGTCCAGGCAGTCAGTGCTGAGAAATGTTAAAAATATCACTTACTGCATATAGCAGACGAGGAAGGGAACTGGGGGAAGGAAGTGGGAGAAGAAAAGAGCAATATATTGAAGAGGAAAAAAATGGAAGGTAAAAAAATGGAAGGAATAAAGAAATGGAAAAAGGAGATGAGAAGGAACAGCAAGAAGTTGGAACAGGAGCGAAGAAGTGGGAAAAGGGCAGCTGAAAAAGAAGGTGTCTTAAAAAGTTGAAAAATAAATTACATGGGTTTTTTCCTCCAAAAGCAAACTTCTTGTGCAACATGGCTGTAGCAAAATTTACTTACAATCCTTCCCTCCCCCTCAAGATTTCTTCAAGATTTTTCAAGCTCAAGATTTCTTAGCAGAACTGCCAAAACTGAAATTTGAAAGAAAAAATAAAGTAGATTGGGAGTGCTGAGTCAGGACAAAAGCTTGAGCATGCCACCCTTGTCCCTTCCCATCCCATGAGGGCATTGGACTGACAATAGCAGTGGTGGTCCCTGGTGGGAAGGTAGGTGCCTACAGAACGGGCCACCACCCCTCACAAGCCAGCCTCCTGCTTCAGAGCTGCAGCCAAAGCCAGGTTGCTTGGCTGCCACAAAACATTTGGCGGTAGAAAACTGCAGTCCAGGTAGCGCACGGCACCCCAGCACCTAATTGCTCTCCTTTCTGGTACAGGCAAAAGCAGCAGTGGGGCTACTCTGTGTTACCACTCTCAGTGGTCTACCACTTGCAGGCACCTGCCTCCTTGAACTGTCCTGGCTGCTGTTACCATAGTTTGAAGAAATCAAACGGTGCATAACACTGGGACTGTGAACTACGGCTTGGTCTCTGTCTTCTCTCTGCCTCTTCTTGCCTTGTGGCTTCACTTTCCTAATGACCAAGTTCTTTCCACTTGGTTTGTTTTTTCTCCCAGATTTCCCTTTCTGCTTTGCTCTATTTGCATCCTCCATCTGCAGTTACAACTCTCTATTACTGGATCATCTAAAAATATTCCTATTTATTATAATTATACTAAATGCCGACTTCTGCAGTCTCAATATTCTGAAAGGGAAATAATTTTCCCTAATACTGACCCCAAATTCCTTCTTCAGGAAGAAGAGCTCATGTTTTCTTGTCTCCCTGGTAACCCACTGTCATGGATATAACTCTCTCTTTATGGGATCCCTTTACTGCCCTGCAGGTAAGTTTCCCTTAGGTTCTCTTTATTCTACACCAAACACTACCTTTAAACTGAATACATGCCCTACTCCCTTAACCTACTTTATTATTTTCCCCATTTTAGGCTCCTTATTACATTTACACATGGAGAAAGGAGGCAGTGTTGTCGGGGACATGTCACAGAGCTGTGGAATCAAATTTCAGATGTGTTTTACAGACACAGTACAAGCACCTCCCCTATCCTCCCATGTACAGTCCCTGGTTTATCCAACAATATAACTTCAGGCATTTGTAACGTGCCCCTTTTTGTACTATCTAGGTATTGGTATTGCATTGTATGACAGTAAACATTAACAGAAGCACTTAAAGCTTATTCAGCCTTTGTAGAAGGGTCATAGGACATGGAGACTGGGATCCAAACCATGACTGCTGTGACACTACAGGGATTAAATTTAGCCCTGTCTGTACATACATGGGATACCATGTTTGAATGTTCAGTTCGCCATCAAGATATGAGATCACAATGAAATCACAACTGCAGCCTGTCACTATTAAAAGCATGGTTGTTAGCAACTAACCACATTTTTGGCATCACTACACTGAATCAGCTAAAACACTTATATATTTGTTATGTGGGTTCACCCCTTTGGAATCAGAATAACCACATGAAAATTCAGATGTTTAGGACAAACCTGCCTTAACATTCACTATCAACAGTTGTGAAATAAAGTATATCCTTTTTCCTCCTTTTCTGAGAAATAAAGAGATGACCCCTAGCGAGATAAATGCTTTGAAATTCTGGTCATGCAAATCTGCAGCAATTATGATAAAACAGGAAAGCCAAAACCAAAACATGACTATCTTAATCTGCAGATGGGGTCAGTACTGCCTCCTGAAGACTTATGCATCCTTAGACTTGTGAGGATTGTACTGATGAGAGGTATTAAAAATTTTGATTCATAGCAGAAGTCATGGCCATTTGTTGGGGTTTTTTTGTTGGTGTTTTTTTTTGTTTGTTTGGTTGGGGTTTTTTTGTTTTTTTTACTGTAATACATAAGGTGGTCTTCTCAAAAGTCATGATCCCACCCAGGTCTTCAAAAAATTTGTGTGTGCCATGGGAGCTGAAGCAGAATCTTCGTTAACTGTTGGTAGTAATTCAGATTCTCTGACACACAGCTGAGCACAACTGTCTCTGTTGAGTTAGGATCATGGTAACATGCATACCAGCAAAATACTTCAAAATTCTCTCCAAACTTTATCAGAATCTCTCTCTGTTCTATGAAATTGGATCACAGTGTAATGAAGTAGACTGCTTGAAAAAATTTAAGGTACCTCCTAGTTCCATGCGAGATGCAATAATAATCCTCTCTTTTTTTTTTTTTGTCCTCAGCATTTCTAATCTCAGAACTGGGTGCATCAGGAGAAAAAAAAATAAACATTGACAACAAATTGCATGTAATTAAGGAACCCCAGCTTTGGAATTTTATTTTTTTTTTAATTTTTCTGATCTTTTTTTTTTTTTTTAGTCAAAGTGTAGTTCAGTTCTAATTTTATCCTAGCCAGATCATACGTCTCCAAAAAAATATTTGCTCAGTTGAGTTGTGTGCTCACAACAAAATAATCTGTCATCTATTTGCTTTGCACTAAATTGGAATACAGGCATTTGATACTTTTGTATTTTCTTTTGTTATTTGAGTTAAACATGTCCCAGAAGCACAGTGCCACAGTAGTACCACTGACTGCAAAGCTGAGGCTGTGGCTGTATTTTGGCAGCTTATTAGTAAGAATACTGGGCAGAGTCACTGTTTTTCTGTCTCTTTTCTATCAGCTGTTTGGCTTACATGTTGGGGTAAAAGAAGTTGTCTGGATAGGAAGATGGTGGGAGTTTTTCAAACTTTTCAGCAGAAAAAGTTTGTTAGTTTTACTTGGTTATAAAACACTCCTATTTCATTTGCACGCCTGTTTTGGGGTCTGTACGAGATTCAGATTAATTATCTTGCTTTATCAAGCACATAATAAATAATCACAACTAAGTTGGAACTTTCCATTTGTTCATGTTGTTTATCTCTACATCTGTACTTATCATAGTTTTTCTCACCCTCCTTTTTTCCAGTTTGTTGTACTCTTGTTGTTTTCTTATATTTGACTGGAAGTTCCTAAGGGCATAAGTCATGCTATCACATACATTCATACAACATGGACTACATTAGAACCCTGATGCTGAGAGAGGAATTTGTGAGTGACCAAAAAAAAGACCTGATAAGCAAGTAGCAAACTGAATTAAAAATTCTTTGTAATTTATTGTCCTATTTTCTGTGTGCTGGTATGCATCTGAGCATATTCCACTTAGATGTGGTTGAAGCAGCAACTGGAAGGTTGCATACAGATACCTGAGGGCTGCACTAGGACCCAAGAGTCCCCATAAAGGTAAGTTGTTTTCTCATCCATTCATTAATGATTTTGGCATTGGGAGAGGATAAATACAAAATAATTTTCTGGGCAATTTATTATAGTTATCTATATCTGTGGTAATGCCTGAATATCTAGTAGTTGCCTTCCAGGAGGGCACAGTGCAAGAAAGCCATCTACATTGGGACAAAGAAGGAAAAAGAAAAAAATCAGATCCAATTTATAAACTTCCAACACATTTAACATAATTTTCTGTTTCTTTACTTGACCTCTAGCTTACTTAGCCCTCAATCTACTGTAGAGACCTTTACAACTTCAGCCATGGATTCTTTTTTTTTGTGATTGTTCCAAAGATGGCTCAATGAGGTACACACAAGAGTCACAGAAGGCAAAACCAAACCAAATTCACAAGGAGCAAATAAAAATAATCCAAATTGTCTCCCCAAAATAAAATAGGAGACAAGGATATGCATGCTATTGTCAGGTGATGTGCAGAATCTACAGACATTATGCAGAAGAGTACATATATGTACACATCTCTTTCCTAGTGTAATTTCACACTTGAAGCAAGTCAGTCACTGCATCTGCTCTAAGGAGATTCAGGGCTCAAGGTCACATGTGAAACAATTCTCCTTCCACTGAAACTTCTGTTTACAATGAGTGCTCCCAGCACTTCTCCCTGAATTAATTTCAGGAAGCAAAAATTTCAAACTCCATCAATTTATTTCTACTTTATTTTTTTTCCTCCTCCAGCTGAAGCTCATCACTATTTTAAAGCATCATAGCAGGCTGAAATGTTCACCCTAGTGAATATCTTGCAACGCCAGCAGAGAACCTCATTGAGAAACAGCAGTACCAAGACAAGCAGGACATTCCAGAGAGGGCTCCCATTAGCCACATGGCAGTAACTGGATTTTCCCATGACCTTCAAGATGCCACTTCATCTCTCTCTCCATCTCATCTCTCTCAAAGAGACTTAAGCAGCCTCTCTGCTATTAAGATGTTCCTTCATTTGTCAACAGAAAGCTGCTCAATTGCTACCCTGAGCAAATTTACATAGAAATTACCAATGATACTCTGCAAACAGTTAAGAGAATTACAGCAGAGCCACCCAGCAGAAACACTCCAGGATACACAGGCTATAAACAGAGTCACTGCTCAGACAAAGAGAGGGAGGAAAATGTTACAGAGAAAACACACTGGACTTGCAGAACTGTTAATATGTGTGCATTTAGCACTGTGAGCTCTATTTGGGCTCTGAGTTTACTCCAAAGCTCTCCCATGGTAGCAATAAGATATTGCTGGCATTTCCTTATTTCCAAGTTCCCTTTGCATACCTGTCCCATGCAGCTGCATCTTTGTGTGAAGCCTGTAGAAAAAAGGGCAAATTGCTATCCCGTCCTGATAAAGGATGCCTGGCTTTTCAGCCTGGCACTCTGAACTTTATCCTCCTGTCCCTGACAGAGAAGCCTTGCTGCCACCCGCCAAGCTCCTTGTTGAGGAGAGCGATCTCTCCTAGTCACACTCCTCAGTCTCTCTACCTACCCTCAGTCTTCCTAGAGCCCTTCCCCTTTCCACATCCCTGGAGACAGGACCTGATTTGCTTGAAAACTACCTTCTGTTCACTTTGTGATCTCCTTTCTAGGGCTCTTGATCTGACCATAAAGGGCTTTTATTGGCAAAATTCTAGAGCTGTTCAATCTGTACATAATTCTTTTGTCAAGCACTAGTTGTGGTAGTACCCGGCCTCCAAAGCCCTCTATGAGGGCTCAGGCAATCACTGGTAAAATACAAATCTGCCATGGTTGCTAGCCTTGACCAGGAGCATGGCTCAGAACCTAGAGCATTTCTTCCAATAGCAGCATTTTTCCAGAGCTGCCCTTCAACAGAGCAAGTTGTCTACAGCAATCAACAGCCTCAGCAGAAGGTCTCAGCCTTATAAAACTTAAAAAAAAAAAAATAAAAAAAATCCCAGAGACTTAAAACTGATCATGACTGATGAACACTAACAGTACTGGGCCCAACCTACCCAAAGAGGACCACTCCAGGAGCCAAATGGAGGACTGTGCACTAAAGGATACCAAGAGGCAAGTCCACATTTCCTCAGACAGCACACTGCAGGAGAGACTGATGGATCAGTTAAAGGTAAATGAAGAGGAATCAAGCAGCAAAAAACTGTCTGGAAAATGGTTTCCTCTCTGTAGGTATGTATATACATGCATTTGTGTGTGTGCATATGCATGAGAAAAAAAATAGGTAGGCATTCAGCAGGACATGGGGTATCTGATACTTACTATGTGGTCTTGACATGAAATGACTGTACAGAGTAGAAGAAAAATCCCATTTCAAATAATGATCAAGGCCATCATAGGGAATGAGTAGCTTCCACTTCTTAAAGCAACCAGCCAGCTAATATTTATTCCACAGTATAGACAAAACTCTGCCTTCTGTCAAGGGGAAGGGAATAAATTGTTTTCCCATAATGGTGTTTTCTTTTCAATCAATTTCCCTTCAAGCTTGATTTAAGAGGAGGCCATGTCAGAACCTCAGGCAAATGGAAGAAACCTAAGACACTCCCCCATCAAAGGTGAAAATGATGATGCAGGCAAACTTACAGAGCTTAATCTAAACACCAGTGCTGCACACAGGTAGTCATGCACTCCTCTCCCTCCTCCTCTTCAAACAAAAGGTTTGCAGCAACAATGCAACAAAGGGCCACCAACAACGAGGAGGAAAGAGTTCAGAGCACAGGAAACAATAGCAACGGATATACATTGGAGTACATGTCGCATTAGTTAGGGATAGAAGTACAACAGTCTAGAAAAATTGTTGTTACAGGTAATTTTGCTACATACACACTCACTTATATGCCATATATGTTATAGATTTTTTTTGTGAGACCTTTGTAGATACTATTACCTTATTATTAATATGCACGCATATAAGAAAGAAGAACAGTTACATTTGGTAAACTCCCTGGCTTCTAAGAAAAGCTGTAAGGGGAGAGAAGGAAGAGCAAGGCTCCTCCCATAGCATTACAGGCACTCAGCTACTTGTGGAGGTAGGCCATCAGGGAACACCTTAGATTCAAAAATGCTTTTGCCTTGTTAAAAATTGTCTATATTTTCTGGGGTTACAGCCAGCCCCTTGAGTTAGAAAAATCACAGTAGTTTCTATTTCAAAATGAAATTGATGTTGTAGAAGCTTTGCCATCTATTTCTTTTAAATGCAAATTGCAGAAAGACTGCTTCCAGGAGGACAGGACTTTAAAAAGAAAATACTTAGGATTTTTAAATCTTGGAAAGATTTTGACAGTTTGACCCACATATAGTACAAACACTCAGAACAGTTCCAGTGTTATCTGAACCAAACCACATAGTCTCAAAACATCAATTCAGGTTTTAACAGACACAGATCTGAAAGACAGAGGAACCCTTGTTTTTCCTCTCAAAGTTCCTCATAGGATGCGACCCCCAGTTAAATAAAAAGCCATGGGATTCTTACTGTAGCATTTGAGGGAGGGGATGTAGATTTAAACAACACAACTCCATCCTGTTTTCTTCCTGACAGAGATATCATTTGGACCATTGTTGTCTCAAGACAGGAGCACTTTGCATGTTTGAGTATAATGATTTCCTCATGGCAGTACAGTAAGTAAACAGATAGCAAATGGTTTGGGTGTTCAATGGACTTTGCAAGCAAGATTCTTAACAACAACAGTGTTAGTTAAGCAAAAGCTAATGAACACTTACTACAATGACATTCCCATTTCCTGGCCCTAATTCTCTCATTACTTATCCACAGGCACAGCATGCATGCACTGCCATTAGTATTACTGACAAGAAAAGCCAGAAGCACAAAGGATGCCACATCCACTGACGCAGACCCAGAATCATAGCTGTTAAGTTGGGGAAGGGGGCTGCTGGGGAGGGCCGAGTTAACATCCAGCATGGCAAAGCTAGGACAAGGAACAAGAACTTGCTTCTGGGTGCCAATTGCTTATCCATGCACACGTGTATCTGTGCATGCACCTGCACAAGGAGAGTCTTATGGGAATCTTTTCATGATTAAGATTGTCTCCACAAATGTAGGCCAAGATTTTCAAAAATAGATGTCCAAAGTTAGGCATTCCAAAATCCATATTTAGGCATCTACAGAAGTGGCCTCATTCTCAGAAGTGCTGAAATTGCCAAGAGCTGTAAAATGCGCAAAACTTGAAAATCAGGCCACATCTTTAGGTGCTTGAAAACAGATTCAAGAGCCTAAGTTTAGGCATCTATATTCTTGACTGTAAAATATTATTATCCATGCGAGACCTGCTATAATCCATCACAAATACATGACATTCTCAAAAATGTACTGTACTAATTGGCCCAGATTTTCAGTTGCAGCTGAAAAGTGCACTGCCCAGCTCAGAGTAGGATCACAAATGTAGCCACTGCCCTTCACCAATTTCCTGGTGGTATTTATGGCAGCAAATTACAGTGACTGCCAAAAGCACCCAGTGAACAACTGTGGCGGCTGACCTGGCCTATATTCGCTTTATTCACTCTCAGACTCCAGCAGAAGAAAGGATGGAATAGATGTAAGGTTGCACTAGTCAAATTAAAAAAGAGCTTCTTCTCTATCAGAGTAATCCTCCCATGGCCATCTATTTCCATGTTTAAATCTATGCAATGCAAAAGAAATAGGCCCCATACTTTATCAATGCCAATCACATTTATTAAACTTGTGAATAAGGTATATCCATTTACTTAAATGTTACCAAGCAGAATTCAGTAACATCTTTTGAAACTCATGTCAGATCCTCCAGCTTAGGGAAATTAAAGGGAAATACATACATGCAACTCTGGTATGCTGGTGCCCCAGTAGGGAAATGGCTTCCCCCTGTGCTAGATGTGGTAGAAGCAGAATAATAGGATAGACAATATTTAAAGGAAAAAACACGCTAAGGAAAGGTTCATCAATGAAATAGCAAATATGTAGAAGATTTTATTTTAATGCATTGATACAACTTCTCTGCTTCCTCTGAATCCAAAACCATGACATTATCTCTGTGAAATACTCTGTAACAAAATTCTCAGTATGAATCGGGGTCTTCAGGGTACTTCCCTTCTCCATTTTTCAGCAACATTTTAAAATAATTGCTGCATCCTGTAGCTTCAGCAAAGACAACATATTCTACACATATACTGCACCTGTACACAACTATACTGTCCCACACAGCTGGAAAGCACTCTCTGATGAACGGGCATACTAGAATCACACAAAATTATCTTGAATATGAGGTCATTCATCATATCTGGCAATATCTTACTAAAACTGCAATGAAAGCAACCATATTTCCTGGTTCCCTGCGCATCTACCATGTTCACCTTTTTAATGCATGCTGTCTGTATGCTTACAAAAGTTCAAATTCTCTGATGTCCTAAAATGGCAGTATTCCATTAATAATAGAGCTGTCATTATCTTGAACAAGCGAGAATCTGATCACAAATTCCTTCACTTAACAATAAACTACAACCATTTCTGGGACAGGTACAACCACCATTCAATAACACACAAACAATGTTATCCAAGAGTTTATAGCTGGAAATAAAGTAAAATACCTCTTTCCAAAGACACAGCAAGGGGAAATTAACATAGGAAGTGAATCCAAACTGTCCAAGACACATAAATATATTGTTTCAACATTATCTCCCAGAGAACAATATACCTACTAGATCACCCACAACCATGAGCACAGTTTAGTTCAAGCCCCGACAGAGCATCCAGGCATGACTCCTACCAGGGAGCTACAGTCACTCCCTCTGCCCCACCAACCCCATCTGGTGAGATCACATTCCTCTGTGAGCTACCCACGTAAGCCCCTCATATTTCAATAGGGCTATCTTTGCTGTAGCATATGTCTATATGCTTCTTGAATCCAAAACATGAAGGGACTTACTTAACTCACTGCTCCAACTTCTTCCTAGAAGCTGAAGAGCTACTGAGAGACTAAGATTATTTGTTCAAGCACAGGACCAGTTATACATCTTCCAGACCACCCTGTTTACTCACCAACTTGGCCAAATA
>VZTL01071951.1:0-19960 GCA_013400535.1 Scopus umbretta | reverse complement strand
TCTTCACCTTCCACCTAAAGGATGTTGCCAATGAAACATGGATCGGACTGAATGACATTAACAGTGAGAGTACATATCTTTGGACAGATGGAAGCATTTTTGACTACTCAAAGTGGGCAAGGCAATTCCCATTTAGAGATAAATACATAGTAGTTGACAGGAAGTATATTACCATACAGGTAAACAGAATAAAAAATCGGAAAATGCATAACTTAGATAACATACTCAAGGTTCGCGTAACCAGCCTGACTTCTGTCTCAGCTAGGATCCTATGTTTCAATGCCTTAAAGCAGAAGGCAACTGAATATTTCAGAGATCAAGCTTTTAAAGCTGTATCCAGCGATTAATAGACCTGTTTAGAGTCTACACTTATTGTCATTCCTTTGCATAAGTCTAGAAGTGCAGAAAAGGAGTGCTGTATTATAATTACTGCTAGAATTAATTAAAATTATTAGATTTTACTGAAAATATTCAGTATTACTAGCTGGGATTTTTACTTTGTTTTATTGTTTCTCCTTGTGCAGCATGAATCCAAGTGAAAGTTCAACAAGCTCAGTACAAATTACCACAAACTACATAGCAAAAATAGTTTTGGTGCACTCCAAGTAATTTTCATAAACTGACAAAAGTTCTTGCAGTAATCTGCCAAGAAAAGTACATTTGCTTAAGTTATGTAATACAATATGTTTAATTTCCAAGAAATAATAAATGAAAATAAGAGTCAGAAAATTAGAAAAGAAAGCTATTAACTTTGTCTCCTCAAACCTATTTCTATTATTTTGCCAGACATTTTACACCTTATCAGATATAATTTTCTTTTTTAATTTTTCCCTAGACTGACTGTATTGCAATGACGAAAAGATCTGTAGATGAAGCAGGGTACTGGGAAAACACTGACTGTCAGCATAACAAAAGCTATATTTGCCAGATGGACAGCAGTAAGTTTTATTTTTCACCTTCTTTGTTGGAAGACTTCTACTGAACAATCCGACCATATGAGTCCTCGGTTGTAATTGCCCATCTGAGCCTGTAGCAGCCAGGATGAGGGAAGCAGAGCTACTTTCTGAGCTCAGAAATTCCCGACACAACCCTATTCTGGGATAAGGATTATCAAAAAGTTTTGGTTTTACGGCCTCTCCTCTACCAGCATACCCACCAACACTCACAGAGGCTGACTTCACCTACCCTGCAGTCATCTACACTTAAATCAGTTGCCTGAACATGGCGAGTAGATACTTTGAAGGCAGGATTCATCTGCCTCATCCTGAGGCAAGTGCCCAAAAGAGTTCAGAAGAGCTATGCTTTCAAAATGCTTTTTTTTTCTCTATTGACAGAAAAGTTTAGCCATCTGTGCTTTACCCAGCTAGCAGAGATATAGGTATCTAAATCAGGTTATTTTGCAAATGCAAAGCATAAAGACAAATCCATCAGTGACTTCCACCATAGGTATCTTAGCTAGCTAGACAATACACTGAAAGCAGCTTTCCCACCCTCACATCCAGACCTAAGCCCCCCTTACTAAAAAAGCCCTCACACATGCTCCACTGGGGGGTTAACTAAGGGCAGTTAAACTGGTTATTTTGCTCGTCAGTCTCTAGCAATGCTTTCATATCACAAGCCCAGAAATAATCAGAAGGGCAAAAGTTCTAGTTTTCTTTGTGTATCCTCAGGGTGGGAGACACATCCGGAGCACAGCTACACTGCAGAGTCTGCAGGAATAGAAACAGGGAACTGCTGAGCAGCAAGTAAAAATACAGGAAGAAGCCACAGCTGGGCCAGATCTTCACAGCTCCGTCCTGTGCAAGTGCAGAAAGCTGCACAAGGGCATCACTAGGAAAAAACAATTGCCAGGGCATTCTTCACACTGACTGAACATGAAGGCAGTTTCTGTCCTTTTCCCTGTCCCCAGCACTAGCTCTAGGTCTTTGCCTTCTACTTCCACATATATTATTTGAGATACAACTACAGTTTCCTTTTTCACTTCATCCTACATGGGAAAGAAGCAGTGGCGGAGACACAAACTTTGCTTAGAATGAAATTCACCCCTATTTTGAGACTGAAGTGGTGTGGAGAACCTGCACCATGCTTGTGCTTGGGAGGAATTTCACCTGCACTGCAGGAGGGGAACCTAGAGAGCTCTGGGGGGAGGATGACTGTGTGACCAGTATTCACGTCATTTCATCTGGTGCAGTGTATGTCTATAGACACGCACAGCTCGTCCTCTGCCTCTCCCTAATCTCCGAATACACTATTTACACTATAGTTACAAATAATTCCAAGTTACTGTTAAAATACGTCTCCTGTGTTTTAAATAAGAAATGCTTTTACTTGCTGCTTGTACTGCCACACTACATTCATCTGTTACTCAAAAGTAATACTGCTATTCAGGTAGCTAGTAATTTTCACTGTTTTCTCCCCCTCCTCTTGAATTTATACCTCTTTCCTACAGAGCCTGAACTGTTTCATTCCACAACTGCTCCAGATTCTGGTTTCATCCATTACGGTAACAGCAGCTATTTAATAATTCCTTCTAAAATGAATTGGGAAGAAGCAAGAAAAGCCTGCAAGGAGAAATCTTCAGAGCTTGCCAGCATTTTTGATTATTACAGTAATATATTTCTGCTGCTGCAGGCAGCACAATATGAAGAGCCCTTATGGATTGGACTCAACAGCAATGTGGTAAGATTAATAAATTGATAGATGGTGCGGTTAAATGCTATGATTGGATTATTATCAGCACGGAGAATTGTAGCATGAACAGATTTAGGAACCTAGGACTGGTGGACAGCACTCCATTTAAATTCATCCATCTTAAATCATCAAACTCCATCTTAGGCAATGGAGAAGGATGGGAACCTCTGATAGTGTGGACCTCTCTTTACTAATTCTATGGGAATCTTAGACACTTAGATCAAACCACCTGTCTAACTTTTAGATGGCCATTTTTAGGAGAGGTGAATTCTATTCAAAGGGACCAACAGGGTCATTAAGGCTAGTGCCTTGTGATCATTGGCAGCTGTAGCTTTTTCATTACTTTTTGGTTCAGAAGGGTTCACAGGACATACCATGCACCTCTGAACACCCTGCTTGTTATGCCTGCTAAGTCCCAGATATTAAAAGCAGTAACAGCTATACTGTACCAGAAGAAGAGAATACAGGGATGCAGCTCCACCACTGTGTAAGGGAACACTTGAGTGAGCATCAGTCTTATTAGCTCTGTGACTGAGTACCAGAATGAGCTTCAGCTTCTCTAGTGAATATGCAGTTGCTCAATGCACTTAACTATCATGTTTCTGTTGCATTGTTCTTTGAGCTGACTAAACAACCTCAATAATAAAAAAGAGTTTTTTCATCAGTAATAATTTTCTTAACTACTGGTAGTTTTTACTAATTGTGATTCCACACTGATACATAACATAGCAAAATGTGTCTCAAATTCAGTATCTCTAGGGAGAAACTTACAATAAATGTCATGTAAAAATAGCATTTCTGACTATATGGTGCAGCAGCACTCTGATAAAGCCTCTTAGAAGGCTACACTGTCTGAGACAATTAACTTGTTGCTGAACAATATGTATCTCCATGATTCTAACAGTGCCTTTCCCTACCAGACAAAATGCTTGGTCTTAGAATATGTAAGTGATTGTTAGTCACCAACCTTGACATGAATCCTCCTACTTGCACAATTCCACAGGACATCTCGATCCAAAACAAAATAATAGTGTTTAAGACCACTTGATATCAAAGTTTGTTGTTTTTACAGTCACAGAAACATGGTTTAGAAAGCAGTTAAAATTCCATTACGATCAAGTTTGGATCACCAGACGTGTTCTCCTGGTCCTTATAAATGAGCTGGGCCTGCTATTGCAGAGTGGAGCTTTGTGATTCCTCCTGTTTCCCAGGCAGCAATCTTGCCCTGATAGTGCTGAGCTCAGGAGGGGCTTGTGTATCTGGCCTCTTGACACATCTAGACAATAGAGTGGGATCACATTTTATCCCTTAGTTCTTAATGTCAGCTATATACTTTCTGGGTCTGTTCCTTTTTCCTTGTAATTTTTCTGATTCTTTCTGGAAAAAAAAGAAAAAAAAAAGGCAGGAGGGGGAAGTCTCAACAAAGACTCAGGACTTCCTGCTCCTGTGTATTTATCTTTTGCTCCTAACCAATAATTTTCTCAAATTTTTCATAGTGATAGCTGCAGCTCAACCCTGAATGCTTCTCCTCAAAACTGTACTTGAGCTTGTCAGACAAGGACTCTAAGCTCAAGTACATTTTTTTTCACCATGAAGGGCAACACAACCACAGGGACATGAAACCTGTGGAAAGCTCAGGTGGAAGTGGGTCTTGGTTTCACGTCCCTGTGGTCATGTTGGCCTTCATGGTGACCTGAATTTTCTGGGATGGTGATTCCACCTCACAATGTTGCCTGAGAAAGGACTGAACACCAGCAGCAAGAAGCACCATTTAGCCTTCAAACCTTTATGGGCTGTTTCAGCATGGGGGGCATAGTGCTGTGTCTTATTTTTACATTGCTGAGTCCTGAATCAATTAACATTTTAACAGTACTAGCACAGATATACAAACTGGGCTCTACATATCCCTGTGAAAATGTGCATTTGTATAAATTCGCTTACCTAAAACAGCAGATGAGAGTGTAGAAAAATTATGTCAAGTATCTGTTTCAATTTTAGAGTTATGGCTATTACAGATGGACCGATAAAAGGAAAATAAATTTTTCTAAGTGGTACTATGGAGAACCAAAACAGAAAATAGCCTGTGTCTATCTAGATCTCCATGGGACCTGGAAAACAGCACCTTGTAATGAAAAACATTTTCCTGTCTGCAAAAAATCTGAGGGTAAGCTATGGTGATGACTTCTGGGTTTATGGCAGAAACCTTGCTTGATCTGCTTTGATTGAAATACAAATTTATAAGTATATATTAAGGAATAATAAGCCTGAGTATGTAATTTCAATACCTTTATTTTGCAAGAACAATTTTTTATTTTGATGGAGTTGCCATTCATCAGCCAAGATACTGCCATTTTAACTGGACTGGGGTGATAACTGCCATAGGAGTTATCCTACATTGCAGGCAGACAGAACATAGACATTGTGGGAGTACTAACCATTTCACTTCAAGTCTAGAATGTGAAACTTTTTGCTGACAGGAATTTTGTGGGAAGGATTGTAACCAATAAACTACACTGAGTATAAAATAAATCTTGTTCCTTCAACATAAACAGCATACATCCACTGGTTATGGCTTCAATGTTATTAGATTCTAAAAAATGGGGAAAGGAGGAGGAGCTGTATCTGGGGAAGAAAAATTCTGTTATTGGCCCAAACACAAGTTCATACTTTATAGTGATTCTATGGGTGTCACTGAGAAATACTACAAATTCAAATCTACAGGCAAACCTTAGGATGGGACTGAACCTGTTTGCTTTCTCATTGGTATTACAGCAACCGCTGTTAGCTCTAGTGACAAAGAGTTAATGGAAATTCTGAGTTTCTCTTGATCTGTTTTTGTGTAGTTTTTCTTTAATTTCTTTTCAAGACCATGCTCTGAACTTCATATCTGTTCATTTGCAAATTTTGTCTTAAAAATGCATATACTAACTGACAGTGTTACTGCATAATGTCATTGTTTGCAGGAAAATGAGGGGCTACTACATAAATATCCAATGAACTTCAGATTATTCCATGTATTGTCAGAGTTAAAGCTGTTCAGAAATGTTATGTAAGGATTATTATCTTGAGGAAAATATTAAATGGGAAATTTCCACAGTAAACTATGATTTAGACGATATTTCATTTAAAATCAAATTGTTGTTTGAACCTCTTTGGGATTGTTTGAACCTCTTGGGATTTTTCTGGCTTTTCTTGTTTTGCTTTTGACTGTATCTTTTATTTACAGAATTTTGTTGGTTGTAACAAAATAAACTAGAACAAAAAAAACCCTGAACACTTAAATATCCTTGAGACAGTCCAAGTCTGATTTAGTTGGTAACACAGAAAAGCGCAGGCTCACATTGAATCACTGTGACTGAGCAGTTCTGTTCCTCATTGTCACGCTTGACATAGTCACTGATAATTCTAGCACTGTGTGCTGAAGAATATTTTAAGTACCTTTAAAAAAGTTTTTTTTTTCTAAACTTGATTTTATATCTGAAGAACTGTAATCCCTACTGAATGGAAGCATCCATAATATCTCATTTCTTCTAGATGTACTTCCTTCTGATCCCCCACAGGATATTGGAAAATGTCCTGAATCTGATCACATATCTTGGATTCCTTTCCGAAGACACTGCTATAACTTCAATGCCAATGAAATGAGCCGGGCTCAGTCTGTGACTCAGTGTGTTCAATCAGGTAATTATTTTTTGCCCAAAGATAGGATTTCAATTTTGACACAAAAAAAAGAGGTCTCTTTAAAAAAAAGTCTTGAAAACCAATGCTGCAAAATCTACACATACTAAAAAAAGGAAAACAATGTCTCATTTATTTTTCACTATTGATGCCATCTGCTTTTCAGTTATGTTGAAATTAAGGTGATCAATATTCCTTTTTTTTTTTTTTTTTCCAGCTGTGCTTGTTTCTTGTTATATTTCTTCATTCACAAAATGTCTCTTTTTAGTAAGATTTTAAAATGGGTTAGCTTCTTTCTGGCCTTATCCCCTCTTTTCTATATCTCTCCCTACACAAGAGCAGAAGTAAGTATCATACTAACAATCACTTATTTTTAACACCGGGTGTGTGATCCAAAAAGGGTTGCATGTTCTGCCTGAAAATCCTTGCTGTACCAGCAGGGCTCCCTGGCAGCCTGCAGAGCCAGGGGAGGGCAAATGCTTCCCTCCCCTGTCTCACAGGTGTCTGGTCCTGGCCAAGACCATGAGCTGGTCCTTGGCCCTCTTCTACCTATGTTGCTGAATCATCAGCTACCTCATCCATGCTTCAGGAGGCCTTGAAAGAGAAAGGGAAGCACTATACTGCCCAAAAGAAATGGGTCCTTTTGTTTCATATCTTTTTAGATCCTCTTAGCCCTCTTCCTCCACCACCATTGCCAGAAAAATTAACGCTTCAGTTTGAATTGCGAGTTTGTTTGCTGTGCAATATTACATGCTACACAATATCCTGTCAAACCATGAAGAACAAATAAATATCCACCTGTAACACCTATGAAAAATATTATCCAATCACTTGAAGATAACATGCACTTTGCCTGGTGTTTAAAAAATCATCATCTTCATTGTGCTTTCACGTCTTTCATTTCTGATGACATCACTCACAGCCTGTGCTGTAACCCTACAGCTAAAGGCTACTTGCTGGGCATCTAAATCCTTGCTTACTCCCTACCAGCAGGAGAGGTTTTATTATTAATCTTATCCTATACCATAGGCTGTAACTACCACTAACTTCCATGGCAAGGGATACCTCCAATCATCTTCTGTTGGTTTTCTTATAGGTGGTATGCTGGCTTCTGTAGAAGATCTAGCTGAATCAAACTTTTTAGTAGAGCATGCAGACTTATACAAAAGCAAGACAAGTGGCTTTTGGATAGGAATATACAGAAATGTAAATGGTAACTATTTTAACATCTATAAATAATCATGAATAATTAAATGGACAGAAATATGAATAAGATACATTGTTGGTTTTAAGGAACTAACTGAAGTACAATAAAAGCTAGTTAAAAAGAAAAAGATGGATTGAGAGCATATAATCTAAAAATTCTTTGAAGTTGATGGTTTGATCCAATAGGTGTGAAAGCCTATAGTAAAGAAATTTGCTTGGCTTCAGTTATGGGTCTTGCATATTGCATGGGTCCACCAAAGGGGTGCCACCATGTGGGATTGCCTGAGCTCAGATATCTTCTCTATAGCTGCTTCAGCAGCAAAGATATGGAGAGCTGATAGGAATACCTCTTGAGAGGCGCAACACAGAAGATACTGTTGGTTAAGAAAGTGAGATATAACATGTAATTTCAGCTGTCCATACCTGAGGCAATCACTGGGCCTCATTTCTATATTTGAACGATCTAGGAACTGCTGTAATCAATGCTAATTTTGCACAGCTGCTCATGATTGCAGTGTCACCAAAAAGCTTCACAGAGGACTTCAGCCAATGACATGTATTCGTCCCTCTGACCTCAGCCCTCCCTGAGGACATATCCTATTCCTGGTCTATGAGAAAGCCCTTCCCACCCTGTTTGCTCTGTGCCCCAGTGGGGAACATGCCCTAGCTGGCTCTGATCTCACAGCTCAGGAGCACCCGTGTGGGAGCTGCAGGTGTCCGGCTGGAGCCCACAGCATTGAGCTTCTCTGTATCTCTGCATGGAGAAAATTAGGCTGCTGGCTACCAGAAAAAGAGTGCAGTGGAAAACACGCACCTGGAAGAAAACAACACTAGTGTCAATCCACAATCAGTCATAAAGGATTATTTTTAAGATTAATTTTAACTCACTGATACTTCAAAATGTTTGTTTCAGAGTTTATGCAAAAAAGAAATGTTTTAATTTTAACTAAGCATATGTTTAAGTGTTACAGTGAAAGTTGCTTGATTTTCAATGATTGCTGCTGAAAGAATAATTTCGAATAATAATTTAGAAATAAAAAAAAAAGCGCCAAGCTTTCGCTTTTATCAGTTTGAAACTTTAGTACCCTAGAGAAATATATGGGGATTAAAACTAAGTTATGACTGGCAAATCTGCAAATCATAATTTGGAAAAGCAATTATATTGGTTTTGAGAAGAAAATAAAAAGAAATAAAATGCATTAGAAAATAACCACAGGCAGAATTTTTGAAGAAAGTAGTATTGCTTTATTAGGCTGAGTAAAGTAATAATATTAATATTAATATTCACTAATATTAGTGAAAATCTTTGATGTGAACTGTCAGTATTGCTACTAACATTTGCAACATTAGGGCAGCTGCTTTGGCAAGACAACAGTGCCTTAGACTTCGTCAACTGGGGTGAAGCAGAGCCCTCAGAGGACCAGCTTGATTACTGTGTGGAGTTGTCTGCATTCTCTGGCTACTGGAGTGTCCTTCCTTGCTCTTCCCAAAAGGGTTTTATTTGTAAGAAACCAAAGAGTAAGTGTCTTCTTTAATATTTGCTCTTGATGCTTATGGTTTTATTTCAGCAGTAATAGCACAATGTCATTACAAAAGACTGACGTAAAACGTTGTATTTACAGTCTTCCTTATCACCTGTTTCAGCATTCAAACAAAAATAATAGGAATATACAGTTATCCTTTTTTTTTTCTCTGCCCTATTCATATTTTATGGCTTCATAACTTCAGATTTTCTTGCATTCTGTGATGGCTAGTCAATTTATAACTAAAGGTGATCAATATTTTCTGGGAAATTTTTAAAGTCCTTTGTCGTTGTGCTCCCCTCAAACATATACACATATTTTCCTGCTAACATTCGTATTCACTTTCTATGGAACAAGGGTTGTATCAATAATTTGCTTTTCTTCCTCTTGCGTACTGGAACATGCTGTTCCAGTAAGAGATGGATGAAGCAATTCTATTTAAATAATAACAGAACGGAAGCAAGATCCAGAGTGCATATAGTGACCTTTGAAAATAGTAGAAGTTTTGGTTAGCTTTTTTTTCTTTTTTTTTGATATTGTGTTTCTGTGCAACTGAGCACCATCTGCTTTGGTCAGGAAGTAGAAATATCAGAATATTGTGAGCCAAGCAGCCATGTGGTATTTTGGAGTTTAACTGTTAATTCTGCAAAAAAAGTATGATTTCCTGTCCTGTTTTGCAACCCCAAGGTTCGGGATGTTTCTGAGGTTCTGTCCTTTTCCCTCCCAGAGCAAGCTGCAGCTGGTGGGGAAAGCAGCCGTACACATTCATAGCAGCGTCAGAGCATTTTCTGAAAAGGAAAATTCTCCTTTAGGGCAACTCCTATATTTCTTTGGGTAGTCAGAACAATAGACACTACAGAAAGCTAATTCTTGGTTACCCAATATATCAGAAAGCAGAAACTCAGTGTCAACACATACTTTATTTGTTGTCTTTGACTGTGAGTGGCCCCTACATGCAACACCAAAGTACAGAGAAAATTCCCTGACACCGGTTTCTCCAGCAGAATGGGGTTTCAGCACAAGCAAATATTACATTACAGTGAGCTCTGCGTCCTTCCAAGGGGCAATTTAACAGTTGCATTTCCTTTGTGCTTGCAAATGCGCCGGCTGCAGCAGCCCAGCTCCTGGTGCTTCCTACACTGGAACATGAACTCTGACTCTCCCTGGGGTTCCAGCTGCCCATGGGGAAGATCTGCTCTTGCATTGGCCATCATCCAGCTCGCACCCAGCACGCAGAGAAAAATCTTGCAGATGGCGCCCTCTTTGCATGGCCGGGAAAAACTGCATAAAAAAGCTCGAGCTTATAAATGTAATTATAGATGCAAATGAATTAAATCTGCTGGGTCTCAAAGGAATTGGATGCAGTACAGGAAAACTGTCAAATATCCTCTGCATTTGGTCAAGTTTTTTCCCAATCTCTGCACGCATGCAGACCCAGTGAAGAGGGCAAGATTTATTAACCAGGGGAGAAGAGAGTCCATCTAAACCAGTCAGAAACTACCTGTGCTCGGAGGTTCTTTTGTTATTAAAAAAGAAGCAAGAAGGGAGCTTCAATATGCAAAACACTGCAGTTTTATTACAGTGAATATCAGGCTGAAAATCAATCACACCTTTTCATCTCTGTTATTATAGCAAATGTGTTTCCAGGAGAAGTGATGAGGTAACCTTGATGCGCAGGTTACCAGACCTTTTGCTCGCGTGAAACTGTCAAGATGAAAATGTGACCTTTTTAGATTCTGACTAAACATTTGTCTTTGTCTTTGACAGCGATTCTTAAAGCAGCTGCAAATATGGAAGGTAAGATTTATTTTTCCTTCCCAATAGTTTCAAAAAGACATAAAAAGAAATGCTTGGGGGTTTTAATGAAATTGTATTTATTATTTATTTATCTTTTATATATTTATTTATATGACCTTAGTTTACTTAGTTGACATTCAAGTCACCCCTAGTATAATTTAGCAGTACCTATAAGACACTTAGGGCATCCCAGGATAACTAAATGCTTTGGTAAACTGATCACCCCTCCTTGCTCCTTCTTTTGCGTGCTAAGATCTATGAGGGGGACTGACACAGAGACATTACGACAGATTTTTAATAAAACACTTATCCTAAAACCCCCCATACAATAATTTCTACACCTAAATTATCATAGCTTCTTTGCCCACCCTCCTGTCCTTGCCCCAGGAGAACAGTGGAAGAAGGCCAGGAGATGTTGAGGTTATATTCCATTTCCTTCATAAATGTGGGTTGCTGATTAACAACCTGGTAATTACTAGGGATGTTAGACCAATAGTTTTCAGTATTCTTCATATTTATTTAGGGCTACAGTACATCCACTTCTATTTGCTTTGTGTTTATTTACAGATGCCAAAAAGGACAAAGCACATGGTCACGTGAATATGTGGATGCTACTTACTCTGACCCTCATCATTTTGTTAGGGATGGGCTTCATGATTTATTTCTTATTCAAGATCAAAACTCAAAGTGAGACTGAAAGAGGGGCAAGGCGGCACAGCACACTGCTAGAATACAGCTGTACCCTAACTGGAAAGGACAATCAAAATGATTCTACTAATGACAAAGAAAAAAATGAACACAGTGTTGTCTAATGGGATAACACAGCCAAACTATATGGTTAAGCTTAGGAAAAAATCTAGCCGGAACAAAGGAAAAAGTAAAAGTTGCAGGCACCTAACAAAGAGACACTATGAACTAAAATTAGCAGTTATACCTTTGGAATGGATTAAGAGGTATTGCTCTATGCTCTTCAATAAATACTCTTAGGACTAAGATTCAGTACTGTATAAAATGGCTAATCAAACAAGCATGGCAAATAGGAGTACAGTGAATTTAGATTTAAAAGTTCTGGATAAATACCCTAGTGTTCCTTCCTTTTAGAGATTTGTGGCAGCATCACATAGCGAGTCAAGTGCAGCCATATAATGAGCACTCTCTTTGCAGAGCACTCAGCCCCAAAGCCTGCACTTTGAGAATGTATCTCACCACAGCGTACAGTCTTCAGACTGCATACTGAAACTCAAGTAAAATGGTGTTTGGAATAAACAGAGATTTACATGAATCATTTTTCTCCATTATTGCCCCTGCTTTACACTCTTTACACAAGTACCTTCCTTGCCATAGTATTACAAATGAAATGCAAATACTTGTCCTTCATTCATGGCTTCAACTTGGATTTTGCAAAATAAGTAAATCTTTGCAAATGCTCATATTCTAGGACTTCGAATGTTTTGTACCAGTATGAATATGAAACTATGTCAATAAAGGATCTATATCTTATGTAATAATAATTCAGTGTTGTTTAATTAGCATGCAGAGATGTTATACAGTTTGGTGATCTAATGAGTTATTTTCCTTAAGAGAGAGACTAATGGGAGGAAACACAGAAAAACCAACAAGGCATATGACTAAAGAGAAATATACATAAACTATAAAATAAAGTGGATGCCAAATAAAGCTGGAATAATCCATTACTGTTTTTATTTCAGCTGATTGCTTATTTTAGGATGCCTTCTCTTACTATCCTCCAACTCTCTCATAAATGGGCTGATGACTTGGAACTGTATCCATGCTACAGGTCAATAAGGGAGTGGAGCACGCTACAGTGTCTTGGTAGTGTAATGCTTTAGAGGTTTCCTGGGCTGTTGAAGTTTTTAACTAATTCTATGCTGTGACAGACTGAAGAAAAAAAAAAGAAAAACATCTCAAGAATGTCTGGGAAAAGCAGACCCTTAGGAAGTGTATAAGAGCTGTATAGGAGAGGTCACTGGGAAGGAGAGATTCACATCATTCTGGACTGCTGGTTTGTAGATACTGCAGTCAAACAAAACATATTGCAGAGGATAGGGAGTGAAGGTCATTCTGTACTCAAACTATATGTACTGACAGTCCCCTTGATCTTACACCTTTTTTTTTCCTTCATGGAAGTTACAACACATATTCATATTTATTATTTTTTTTTAAACACTGACACTGAATTGGATTCAGTGCTGTTTGATGGCTAACGATAAAGGCAAGGCAGATGAAAAGTGTAAACAGATGGAAAAAAACCCAAACCTGAAATAATATCATTATTTATAATTTTGATATTCTGATAGTTGATATTGGTAACACAGCTCTGAAGACCCTACCCTCTGTAAATGGGTTTCTTCTCTCACATTAAGTGACGTTTTGCCCTTGCAGAATATATTGTGAAATTTGTCTTCATAATAAAGCCATGAAAAATGAGAGAAAATTCTCAGGGTAATTTCAGCTTAATATCTTTCTTCCTTTTCCTTCAAAAAAAATAAAGGATTTTGCATCACAGCTGAAGCTGATTTCCACTTAATAAAGGGCTACAGCTCATTTGTAATGTTTGAGAATATTCCTCTTTACTTGTCTCATTTGCACTTGTTACAAAGAAAGAATTATTAAGTACTAAAATTCATTTGTACATCATAGATTAAATAGTTCTAAAAGTTAAATAGTTTTGTTGTCAAAATCACTGGTTAACAGAAAGATTTTTAAAGATTTGGCTAATTTGTATTGGCTCTCTTGAGATAAATTCACACAAAATAACACAGTAATTTTACCAGCTGATAAATCGGAGGAGATAAAAGCTGGGTGTATACATAGTGCCTAGTTTGTCAAGTTACTGAGGAAAATTAAATTGTCCTGTCTGGGTTAATTTTTCACATTGAAATAGTTGACTTTGCTTGGTGCATCAAAATAAATGAATACATCTTTTGTAGTAGCGAAGACCTATCTGGCCAAGAAATCTGTGTGTATTTTTTTCTGAGTTTCCCAGGTATGTATGTATGAGATTTAAAGAACATTCATTTAAGGTGCACTCCCTCTTTCTTTGTCTTTGAGTGTCAGGACTTTACAACCGCAGAGCAGAACCAAGAAAGTTAAAAATAATTCAGTGGAATGATGTTGAACTGTTCAAATCTTGCCACTTGCATTCGAATGTAAGGAAACCTCACTGTCAAATGCGAAGTCTGAATTTTGTAATTATTATAGGTTTCAGAATAACACATGTGACAGGATATTTCCTTATTTAGAGCTCAGAGTTTTCTCTTTCAACTAAAACTCTCCAAAACTGAGGAACCAGCACCAACTGATTCCTTAAGGACTTCTACTGCAGCAATTAATTTCAGCTTATCTCTTTGTGAATAAGAAGAAAGAAATGAAACACTTGACTTTTTCTGCAGTCTTAGTTTTCCTCTCTTTCGTTCATACTGCTTTTCCGACACTTGGTGAGTCTTTGTTTTTTTATCCCCTGCAAAAGTGGATGTGAAAGTGGGCATTTTTCTTGTCTTGCTTGTTTCTCAGGTTCTTTAAGATTTTCATGCAGCTTGACTGCCCTGCATTTCATATTCCTAACTGGAGTGGTCCACAGGAGTTTAAAAAAATGCAGATACAGAGATATTGGTTCACTTTAAAGAGAAGGGAAGAGTCAAGATAGGGTAAAGCTGGGAAACAGAAGTCGGGACAGAGTCATGTATGCAGATAAAGATTACCTTTTGGGTACAACTTAATTTTTTGTTATGTCTGCTCTGTGAAGTAGATCGACTTCACAGTGTGCTCTATAGTCCTTGTTTGCATATGTGAGTTATGAAAAATTAAAAAGAGAAAAGAATTAAATAGGGTGGTATATGTGTATCTCTTAGCCTTAGGATGAGGTTGTGTGGAATGAGATGGAGCTTGTGGATTGATGTGAGATGTAACACTGTGGCAGACCAGATGCCAGTGAAAAAAATATTAAAATGGTCAGAGTCAAGAACAGATCTGGAATAGCCACTACAGCTTTCAGAGTAAGGATGAGAGGTATAGTTAAGGCTCAGAAGTTGACCAAGGACAGATCACAGCTCCCTTTTGATGTAAGGGTGGTGACAAGGTTCAAGGACATTTTTCCTTTATCCTTCAATTAATTAGATTTGTGGAGGAGTGGGGTACAAACCACAGCTTCTGAAAACAGACGCTGTGCTGTGTGAGCTGTGCTAGTACTAGCCTGTGCAAAAAGGGGATCTCCCCTCTGCTCTGAGAGCTGCGACCCAAACCCACTTGAGAGCCCAAGTATGAACCTCACAGTTCCCAGAGAGAACTCCTATTATTAGACCAAAAAAAAAATATACTATGAGGGGCAATAGCTGAAACTTAGGGCACTACACAAAGCACTTTAGTTAGCAGTAAGAAATAAAAGATTTACCAAGATTTAAAACTTTCTGTCTAAATGGACAAGGAAAGAAGAACCTAGGCCTTAGCTCCAAATTTAGATCTGAAGAAGTGAAACTTCCACAGATTACTAAGCTGGGAAAAATAATACAGGGCCTTCTTGGGAGAGCTCAAGCATTAAATACAGATATCTTAACATGAACTATTCTTCCTGTCATAGCTTCCTAGAATTTCCCAGACACTTTCTTCTCTGCTGACTACTCAACATTGGCTGTGCCCTAACATCCTAACCTTGTCCTACAAATTCAGTTTAGTAAATTTGCAAGAGTATCTTACTGTCCCTTATGTGGTTATTCTCTCAGATGGATACAGGGGTGATACTACATCTCTGTTTCCAGGTGGGGATTTGAGGCACAGAGAACCAAAGGGCAAAGCCTTGCCTTCCTGTCCCATAGGCCCTAGAATATTCCCTGTAGTTCAGATTTTACTCCCTCATGACCCAAAGCCAGCAGGAGCTGTAGGCTATTTGATGTTTTGAAAAGCAGGCAGCTGTGTTCACAGACCAATGTCCACACTGAATGACCTGCTCTACATGTTGTCAGTACAACTGCAGTACTGGGCAGCCCTTCTCAGAAGGGTCTACTTGTCTTGATGTATTACTAAATTTGGCTGCCTACAAACCTTTGGGAGTATTAGCTAACATGTTTAGCATCCACATATTGTCTTTCCATAACAATGCTCAGGCACACACCTGTAGTATCTTTACCTCTATATATACTGCCTGGCATTGGTTCTTGTGAGAATGTTTCTGATTTGATTGTGTGAATTATGTTGACTTCTTATGATAGACGTACTAATGAGAGGATACTGGAACATTACAAGATAGCAAGTCACTCTTCCACAGTTTTTCATCCTTAAAAAAACCCCAAACCATAACAGAAGACGCCAATTACAGAAGGAGCAAGAGTCCCAGAAGGCTCCCCCACTAACTGTATTAAGCACAAATGCAACCCTATGGAGATGTATGTAACGTGAGCTAAATCTATAGTGCATGAAGGGATGGGAAACTTCCAAATCTTCAGTAAGGTCTCTTTTGGAAATCTTGAAAGAAATGTGTATTTCAGGAGGGATTTAGAAAATAAAATCCACTATACTCATGAAAATTCCATTATAATGATGAAATTTTTGAAGCTGTCATAATGTATTTCGTGTGCTTTTATTCCTCTGTATTGTATTTACATGAGCTGCATTTATTTTTCCTTCCCAGAAGGAAAGAAAAGTCTTGAAAATGCTGTTTGATCTTTGCAAAAGTGACTCAGATTTACAGTCTCCTGACATGAGCCCAATCAGCATAGAATCAATAGCACCTCTCTACTCGCAAGCTCCCCTCACCAGGTGCTCACCATAACTACATTAATTCTGATTAATTTTTTTTGCAGACAATGAAATATTTTCAATATACAATGAGGATACTAAGCTCTGCTTAATTGCTCAGAGTTCTCATGCAGTCACAACAGCTGTGTGCAACAAAAACACTGGGTTACAAAAATTCAGGTGGGTGTCTGATCACCAGGTGATAAGCATGGCATTTGCACAATGTTTGGGAGTGCCCTACAAGAAAAACCAGGCTCAAATTTCTTTGTACCCTTGCAACAAGAAAAGTGAATTCCAGAAATGGGAGTGCAGAAACGCAACCTTGGCAATTCAAGGGGAAGATTTATTTCTCAGTGCTGGCAAAAGAAAAGAAGACAATATTGTGCTGAACACAGGATCAGCAATGATGAATAAATGGAAGATCTATGGAACCATGGATGATTTGTGTTCTAAAGGCCATGAAGGTAAAGTTTAAAGGTTAATCTTGATGGTGTCATGAACCCACTTGTTTGCCTCACAGATAGGATCCTTTGATTTCTGCTCCCCTTAGTCTAACATCAGCTGTTCCACCTCAGGCAATGTTGGACTGGAGGATGATTCGTTCACATGTAGGCCTGAGCAGGCCTGTGTTCCTCCATCATGGAGACGTACATGGAATCATAGAATCATAGAATGCTTTGGGTTGGAAGGGACCTTTAGAGGTCATCTAGCCAAACCCCTCTGCAGTCAGCAGGGACATCTTTAATTAGCTGAGGTTGCTCAGAGCTCCGTCCAGCCTGGCCTTGAATGTTTCTAGGGATGGCCACTACCTCTCTGGGCAGCCTGTTCCAGTGTTTCACCACCCTCATTGTAAAAAATGTCTTCCTTATATCCAATCTAAATCTCCCCTCCTTTAGTTTAAAACCATTAACTCTTGTCCTGTCACAACAGGACTTGCTAAAAAGATTGTCCCCATCTTTCCTACAGGCCCCCTTTAAGCACAGAAGGGCCACAGTAAAGTCTCCCTGGAGCATTCTCTTCTCCAGGCTGAACAACCCCAGCTCGCTCAGCCTGTCCTTATAGGAGAGGTGCTCCANTTCCCTTGTCCACTGATGCAGTCACTTCTTCATAGAAGGAGACTAGGATAGTCAGGCAGGACTTGCCCTTGGAGAAGCCATGCTGGCTGTCTCGAATCACCTCCCTGTTTTCCATGTGCTTTAGCATAGCTTCTAGGAGGATCTGTTCCATGATCTTCCCAGGCACAGAGATGAGGCTAACAGGTTGGTAGTTCCCAGGGTCTTCCTTTCTTCCCTTTTTAAAAATGGCCACAATGTTTCCCTTCTTCCAGTCACCAGGGACTTCACCTTACTGCCATGACTTTTCAAATATTATGGAGAGTACCAGTGCTTAGCTTCAGAAAGAATGCAGTATGTGCAAAATGTGCATTTTTTTTCCTTTACTTTTAAAGCAAAAGATGGATCTAGGCTATTTTTAATTGTTAGCTTTAATCAAAGTGCTTTATTTAACTGTATACTAGTACTAATGAAATTGTATTATCATTGTTGGATGAAAGGCAAATTTTTTTAACTTTAATAGTCCTATAGTAAATATAAGGAAATAATGCCACTCACACTACCATTCAGTTCCTCTACAAGATTTCAGATGTCAAAAAAGCCCACAACATGTAAAACATTAAATCAATTATTTATTTTTAGTGAATGACAGGAAGTTAAGCTACATGAAAAAAGGGTTATTTTTAGAAAATTATTTTTGAATATATGAGACAAAAATCACTAGGGTTTTTTGCTACTTCTTGACTACAGTATGAAACTGCTCTATTTCCAGCCATTACAGCTGGCAATATCATAAGTAAATGGTAAATTGCAAGACTTACCCAGAACTTCCTTGGAAGACACTACTGGTGACAGTAGGTCCTCAGTTACACTGGTGAAACACATGTAATACTCTCTCCATGTACCCTCATGAAGAGTACAGATATGTAGAGAATTGGTTCCCCCAGATTCCTGTACCTATATTATAATTTCTCTTTTGTCCCCTCAGATCTGTTTACACTGTTAGGAAACGCCAATGGAGCTCCATGTGTCTTCCCCTTCCAGCTGAGTGGTAAATGGCATGCTGGGTGCACGGCTGCTGGCAGGTCAGATGGCTTGCTCTGGTGTGCAACAACCTCCAACTTCGACGCGGACCATTTGTATGGGTTCTGTCCAACTGGCAGTAAGTCCCAAATGCTAACATAGATGCTATAACACAACACTGTTAGGTAAATATATCAGTACCAAGATGCTGTTACTAATATGGAGGGGAAAAAACAAAAATGTCTCTGCCACGCCACAACATTTCTTACAGAAGAAACAAAAATGTTTCCTATGAGTCTACAGTCAGGATAAAAGTTGTCTGGGTGTGTCCCTCAGTAGCTAACAGCCAGGAAAAGACCGTTATGCTTTAAATATGACTGCATTCAGCACAAAATCATCTGAAAAACGAGAGGATACTCACAGCCTAATTCTCCTTGCCTCATTGCTATTTGTGGTAACGATAGTACAACCTTTTCTACCCATGCAAATCCCTGTTCTGTATCACAGGATTGGTCTACAGTCCACAGGAGCATGTAGTTTGTTTTCTGAAAGACATAAAATGAGAAGATTGGCTCAAAGGTCTTACTGAAATAGCAGTGTCAGCCTTTCCCTTGTAATGTTTCAGAGAACATTACAAGACATTATCTGAACAGATAAATGCACGTGCATCTGAGTCCAGGATGAAGGACACCAAAATACGGTGTTAATGAAGAAATTAAAAATGTTGCCTCAGACCTAATTTTTCAGTGCTATAGCACAGACTCACTATTTGTCATTTTGATAGGAGTATTGCACTGGGAAACCAGGTTCAACTCGTTATCAACCACCCACTTTCACTGATATTGCTGAAAAGTATTTCCTGGTGCAATATTGCAGTAGCTTGAAGAATCCAAGAACTTCCTCACTATATAAAATGGCAAACATTAAGTATTTGGCATTATAAAATTGTTGGGACAATATCACTAACACCTGAGTCTACAGTTAAAAAAGAATGTTAAAAAACTTAAGCGAATCAGCCATAAAGAAACACAATAAAAACTAGAAAACATCTCTTCTAATGAATCATTCAAGAAATTCAGTATCTTTTCTTCAACGAAAGAGAAAGTTAGAGGAAGTTGTAATCACAGCTTATTAGCACTTGCCCAGGGAACAGTTTTTCTGACAGTGAGCTCTCAGAAGACAATTTCTAGATTACAGTTACCTAAAACACTTACATTTTAAAAAATCATAGAATCATAG
>VZTL01071948.1:0-29132 GCA_013400535.1 Scopus umbretta | reverse complement strand
TCAGTTTTCTCTTTTTATTCTTTATTCCTTTTATTTGCAAAAGACTGAATTGTCTAGATGCAGCTTGAATGAAAAGTTCTATTACAACAAGGTTTTCATAGGTTGAAACTTTTACTTTTGGGTGAGATGAGAAAAGGTCCGTATCTCCAAAAAGCAAGCAGTCCTTGGCCCCTTCGGCCAGGGTACCCCCAGCAGATAGTCCTTGAGGCTTTCAGGCACATCTAATGCCAACTGCACCATTAGTGACATAAACCAGTAACACAGCAGGCCAGGAAGTATCTCCCAGCTGCTGTGTAATTCTCCTACAACTATAAAACAAGCAGCCAGGCCCCATTTGTGCATGGCTGCGTGTCGTAGCAGGCAGGGGGCCATGTGCACTTGTGGGAGCAGTCGAAGAGTGCTGTGGACGGGAGCACCCACAGCCATCGCGTGGCTCTGTATTTCAGTATGCGCAGGGGCTCTACAGATGAGTGCATCCAGCCCCTCCACAGTGCCAGTTCAGAGCCCTGCAAGGCAGAATCAAGAGCCTCAAATGACTAACCCCAGTCGGAGGTTTTGTCTGTATTACACACAGCAGCACTCGTGCTCTGGCGGGCTTTAAAGCGGGAGGACAGCACAAAGGTTGTGGTTGCAGCCACTGTCCCCAGAGCCTCTGGCTCCCTGCCCTTCCCACACAGCCATCATGCTGCCAGCCCCAAGGGACTCAGGCTTAAGTACAAGGGGTGCAGCAGTACACAATGGAGTCAGCCCCTCACCACCGATATTTGCAGTTGCTTGTTTTCCTCTTCATCTGCCACTTCCACTAGTCCTTAAGTGAAATATAAACAGCCCTGCCTAGTTTCTCCCGTAGAGCCACGAACGCAGCTGGGCTTCAGAGGCATGTTCGGGGCTCCCTTGCCTGCAGCCAGCACCCTCCACACCCCAGCCATCCTGGAGGGGCTTGAGAGGGGACACTTCTCTGCAGGCAGGCAGGCAAGCAGGTATGGGTTCATACCAGTGTCCTGCTGGGGAGGCTTGCTCCGAGGTTGGTTTGTGTTAGGGTTTGCCAAACCTGGCAGCCCTACAGAGGTAAGGCTGCCGCAGCTCTGACTCCCTGGGTCCAGCCAGCAGCGAGGCTGAGTGTGCATGCACACAGTACATATATACATACACCCACAGTATATATATATATATATATACACACACATATACACAGAGTCAGCCATGCAGGTCAGCACAGGCAGAAAATGCACAGTCCTCACACAAACAGCACCAGTGGCCTCATCCTGCTCCCTTCTCTGGCTAATCAGGATGAAAGCCCATTAGCAGAACATATATACATATATACACACAATATAGATGCCTTCAGCTGCTGGTCTTAGATATACTGTCTCTCCAGTCTATCCTCCTGACTCCTGAGCCTTTTATCCTAGTTTCCAGGTGGCCTGGCTTGCTGTTTGCTAGTGATCGCACACACCAACACCCCCCCCCGCACCCCAGTCTCTCCAGCTGTTGCTGTCCCAGCACACTGGCTGCTGGGCCCCACGGTAGCCCTCCCGTCACTGGCACTCCGACCTCCATACACACCCATGCACGCCAAACAGAGACCCTCACTGGGAAAATAGCTAAAAAGTTTAATAAGCAGACAGGACACGCAGCAATGATCACGCACAGGGCACGTTCACACAGCCATCTGAGCAGTCCCTTTTGTTCCCTTTTCCCTCTGTTTTGCCACACTGGTTTCTCTCCAAACCACCTTGATCGCTTCCTTTCCCCCATTTGCTCCTTCCCCCAGACATCCCACAGTCCTGTACAGTCTCAGAAGGCTCTTCCCAGCATCCCGTAATGAGCCGCATGTGCCTTTTGGCAATCACCCTCTTTGCTGGGCAGATGGGGAGAGTTTCCCGATTCCTCACCAAGGCAGATGCAGTAACCAAGGGGATATATGACCACCTGCCCCCCAGCAGTGTCATCTCCCCCACCAATGCCACCAGAGCTCACATGTTAAACAGATACTTGGAGCATTTGTTGCTTTTGATTTTCTTTTAGATAGCTACAACCCTCTGGACAGGCTCCCATGCTGACATTTACAGCTGTTAAATATTTTCACTGCAAGACTGCAAAAACAGTTAAGTTAGAGCTCAGGGACTTGGTGACATCTTTTCTTGTTAAACCATCCCTTCCTCATCCAGTGTTTAGGGATTCTTTGCTTTTTTAGTGTATGCAGGTTTTTTAGAACCTTTCAGTCTTTTAAGACTGATTTTTTTTCAGTTGCATCTTCAGTACAGATGCAACAGATTACTCGGATCTGAGCAAGGAAGAAAGTTTATCCCCCTGAGACTACTTTTCCCTGCAACACACTGAGCTCCCTTCAAGGCTCAGAGTGGGGGAAAGAGCCCAGATTACCTTGGTTTTTACAGCATTTCTTCTCCTTTCATGGCATCTGCCCTGGGCAGGGAGGGAGCTGCGGTGGCCAGATCCACCAGCTCACATGGAAACACACAGCAGCATCGGGGCATGGCTGCTGGCGTTCACCTGCATCCCATCTGCAGCACCTCAAGAGATGAAGTAAAGCCTCACTGTCCCAGCTCTGCTTTGGGCAAACCCCCAGGCAGAGGCAGCCCCCACCCCTGTGCCCTCTCCCTTTATAGCTGGAGACAGCCTCAGCTGGCCCTGGGGAGGCTCCCCTGATGCGCAAGGAGCTGAGCCTGTCTCCTGCCACTGCAGCCCTTCCCTGCAGGTCCAGTTTCCCTGAAGGTCCAGCTCCTAACACTCTTTCCCAGCTCACGACACGCCAAACCTGAGTCCATCTCTCCCATGTAGGGAGGTTTTTTCCTTTTGATCCCCTTCCCTGCAAAAAAAGGTTTGCACACAAAAAAAAAGACATTTCAGAAGAAAAAAAAAAAAAACAAAAACATCCTGCCTCTGCCTTTCTGTTGCAATTCTGAGCAACCTTTATTGCCGAGAATAATAATAAATCTGTATTTTTATCCAGGAAAGGCTTTCTGCACCACAGCCCACCTGGGACTGCAGAGAAGACCACTGCTGGTGGCAGCACTGCCCATGTCCAGCTGCCCCAGGTTCCGCAGCCCTGGGAAGGAGGGTTAAACACATGTGCTGCACCCGTGGGCAGGGCTGCCTGGGATGGGTCCCACGGAGGGGCAATGATCAGATAAGACTCACCAAACAATGATTCCACACGTGGATGTATTTCCTTTGAAACTAGCAAGAAAAGCACTTGCAAGCAGTGAACACATGTCTGAACATGCTTAACATGTCTGAACTGGGGTTTAGCACCCAGCTAGGTCCTCACAGGAGCTTACCCAGAGCCCAGCTGCTTTCCCCACCACCCAACCTGTGCCTTCAGCTTGCGCCACCTCTCCCACGCATCGGCTGGGAGGGAGCCACCAGCAGCATTCCTTGCTCCAGGCAGAGGAAGCGAAATCAGCTTTTTTCCTTTGGACTGCAGTATCAGGAACAGGCCCGGGCTGGTGTGACATGGGTGTTAAGAGAGAGCTGGCCCTTTCCACCAGCCCTGCCTTGGGATGCTCACCTCTTGCCCCTGCTCCCCCCACCTACGTGGGGCAGGGAGTGACCCTCAGGAGAAGCACCTTTTTCTCCCCGGGGCAGCATCAGTGCCAACCACAGCGCAGGATGTCTCTCACTCACCATCTCCCCGTGACTCAACTAGGTCAACCGAAGGCAGGCAGCAAGCGAGCAAGGAGGCAGTCGTGGTGCAAGCGGGGGTTTCTCTGCTCTTAATGCCACAGGCTCTGATCAATTTCGGACATTTTCCAGCCCTGATGTGAAGACGGGAGCGGTAGGAAATCTGTCCACACTTAGGTCTGCTCTTGCACATACCCTTGGCAGCTCCCCGAGTCACCAAAACCCGCATGAGCCCCGATGGGAGTGAGCCCTCCGGCTTGCCAGGCTGGGGCACTTGGCCAGGCAGGCTGGGCCGGAGGGGAGAGCGGGCCACTGCCTCCACGCTGGTGCCCCAACCTGCTTTGATGGTGGAGTATGGAGATACCCGTAAGACACCTAGCTGTGAGGTACCATCAAATCTCAAATGGTTTGTGCGGTGCTTTGCCAGGTTTCATGCCTGCTTCCTCATCTTTCAGGCAAAGTTTCTCCCAGTTATTTTTCTACTTCCTCTGCTAGTTTCTCTGTGGTTTTGTTACTCCTGGCAGGCCTAGCACCATACTTGTGCTAATGGATAAATAATATTTGTGGTTATGACTCATCAGTTGCGCCATTACCATCTACAAAATCAGTGTAGAACTGGGTAGAGGTGCTGGTTAGTGCTGGAAAATAAACCCCCCATGGCTTTATGTGGCACCCACACTCGTCTGAAGGTTGTGACGCACTAGTCCTGCCTAGAGGGCCCCCCTCTCCCACGGTGACACTGGAGTGAAGGGGGGACTTTTTAAAGCCATTGTCCCAATGGCATTTCATCAGGCCAGCAGGAGCGTTTAAACAGCTGCCTTTTGATCCACTTCGCTTTCCAGCTTTTGCTTGATATGGGTTTGTTGCAGTTTTAACTGCAAAGAAAAAGACTTCTGATATTTGGTGGCTGAATTAAAAAAAAAAGAAAAAAAAAATCCCAGATAAGTTCAGCTGATAACGCGGTGGAGTCATCTGCGTAGTGCTGGGAGCGGGTGCAGTCATGTCTCTCCACCCAGCGATATCATCAATACTGCTATGACTTGTGCAGAATATAGGATGGAAAAAACGAAAGTGCTTGAGTCAGCTGGAAATTTTCAGGTAGAGTGTGTGTCTGCAGGCAGCGCTGCTGCCTCCTGGGAGCCCACCATGACTGGCAGCCCCAAACACGCAACAGCCCCTGTCTGAGAGCCACACTCAGGTGCAAAAACACCCCAGCAGCCAGAGAGAGCCCCAACCTTGGCACGGTGACCCCCAGATGGAGACAGCGGAGGTGAAGGGGTTGCTCCAGCCTCCAAAATGGCAACAAATAATTCTCCTTCAGCCATGTCTCCTGCTGAAATGGGGGCTGGGGGGGTTGTGGCACTGCTCGAGAGGCAGATGCAGGACAGGAGCTTTGGCAATCTCCAGCTAACTCCGGTTGCAAAGTAGCTAAATGGATGCTCCTGTGCAGAGCTCCCCATACCTTCTCACTGAAGTTATTGACCCAGGCTGACTTAGACATGTAGTTGGAGCCTGGGAGCCCATATGCCTGACATCCCAAGCCTGGGGCAGCATTGCTCCCCTAAGGCAAACACCCCAGAGCTAGTGGGTGCCAGCTGATCTCTGTCATCTCAGTATGGGGTCCCTAAATTGAGCAGGGGTGTTTGATGCTGGGCATTGTGGGCTGGTGGCACTTCTCCACTTGCTTTTAATAATATGGTATGTATGTAGTCAAACACGGGGTAAAAATGCACTGCTTAAGGCTGTGATTGTCCCAGGGTCAAAGCAATCCAACGCTTGCATCCCCAAGACTTTTGTAACTCCTAGACCTATTTAAAGATGAAAAACCAAAACCCCAGCCTGTCAGAGGCTGACAGGCTCCTGGGGTGGAGAGTTTCTCTCAGTGCTGGACACCAGGTCCTTGAGAGGAGCACTGCCTGCAGAGCAGGGACACAGCCTTGTGCCCAGGGTGCCATGCTCCATCCTGCCCTCACTGCAGGAGCCGTTTGAGGGCCGCTTCAAAGCCTGACTAGAAACCCCAGTACTGCCCTGAGGCCCCAGAAAGGAGCCAAGCAGCCGAGAGCTGCATGCCGTGACCAGCTGGAGCTGCCTCAGAGGGTCAGAGAGCAGAGAGCACCCGAGCCACAGCTCTCTGGCACCGCAGGCAGCTGGTGTGCCCAAAACTGCAAATTCCTTGGACAGATCTTATGGTCGAGCAGTCTTTGCCTTTACAGGGAATGTCTCTGTTTAAGAGCCATAGGGAGGAAGACAAGCTGGTTTCCTCGCCAGGCAGTTTTGCCATGCTGACAGGAAGCAGAGAGGAATTTCCCTGAGGCCATAATCCTTCAATGCCCCAAAAGCAAAACAGAGATAGCTGTGGCAGGGGGAACCACTGGAGTGGGCCCTGCGACCTGTGTCCCGGCCATCTCGCCACGAGCAGGCAGCGCGGCAGTGCCGAGCCCGCTACAACCACCGCCCAGCTCTCACTCCCTTCCCCACCAGTACAGATTTTCTTGCTTCTTTTAGATGTCTTTTCAAGCTGATGCCTTCTGGGCTCAAAAAAATCTCGTGGCAATCTGCTGCCCATCAATTAGTCCAGTGGATGATCAGATTAAGCAAACTTAATCACTGCTAAATGCCGCAACGCATCACCTGTCGCTGGGAAACCAAGGGAGGGCTGCATGGCTTGCAAAGCTGCCTGCCTGCCTGCCTGCATCTTTCCTCTGGCTTGAAATCATCCCCAGCACAAACTGCTGAATATTGGGATCCCATTCTTAGCTTAACTCGCCTTCTGGTGAACTGCCTCGTTGACGAGGTGTGATTTGCTCCAAGAGGACATGTGGGAGGAATGGAGGGAATAAAGTTATTATTTGGATTTCAGACTACTGGCAGCAGGGAAGCTAATGCATGGGAGCTACCATTTGGGAAGCCAGCTCACTTATAGCAGATATCTGCAGTGAGTAATGATTTAAGTCCCTAAGAGAGTAGCTTTTCACCACTCTCTGGTGCTTATGTACACCATCACTTGGTGTTAGGCCACGTGGCCCAGTTGGTGCCAACTCCAAGAGAAATGTGTTTGCATTTCTCAGGTTTCCTGTGGGTTTCTGCAACGTTAATTCCTTTCAGTTACTGGATCTGAAGTTTCTCTGAGACTCATGCTCTCTTTTACAGCATGCAAGTTGTCCAAGAGAGGATAAATCACTGGAAATGAGCACATGGAGAGGCAGCAGTGGGGTGGTAACTACTCTGTCACGCATCTGCCTGGCGAGGTTTGCTATGGGCCATATTTGTGGAGGTCAGGTCAGTGAAGGTGCTCTGAGTGCGGCCTAGAGTAAATACCCCTTCCCACACACTCCCTGTGTTCCTGGAAGCAGTGTCATATTCCCATATCAGCAGTGGCTATTTGCACATTGTGCAAAGCCCTAACCAGTGGGAGGGGCTGGGGTCCACGCTGTACTGTTGTGCTGAAATTGTGCCTCTCCTGAGGCTTTTACATGGGTTTCTTTTCCTATTTGACAAGATCCTCCCCACCATAAAGTACATCTTGTCTTTGGAGCTGTCAAGAAAATGATCCATTAACAGCCTTTTATTTTTTTTTTTTTTAATGAAATAATATGCAACCACATCAGCTGTGGTGCCTAGCATGTGCCTCGGGCCAGGCAGTGATCTCAGACTGTGAGATGGGGACACAGGCTAGAGCTGGGTCTCACTATCATCCCTCCTCCTCAGCAGTGTGCTGCCCGGAGCAGTGCCAGCCCAGGGGTCCAGTTCCCCAGCTGGGTGCAGGGTGCTTGGAGAAGCTTTCAGCTGCCCCTAGCATCCCCTTTTCAGCCCATGCCCCCTGGGCATCCCCACTGTCGCTGCCTGCTCTCCACCCGCACACAGATGCAGCGAGGTCCTGGTGGGCTGCGTTTAACCTCATGCTCCAGAGATGGGCTGCAAGAGTGGGCCAGGAGGAATCCCCCCGTTATCTTGCTGGTATTTGTGTCATGGCTTCATCAGGCACTGGAGGAGGGTTTCCCACCACACATGGGAAACAGTGGCTGTACAGGTGCCCGTCGGGGGCTGGCTGTGGCCTCGCCAGGGTCTACAGTGATGGATGTCCTCTGCTCCATCATTCTCTGACTCACTGAGATGAGTCTGAACCAAAGCACTCGCAAAAATGCTACAGGAAGAAGCACGCGAAGATCAAGATCTCATTTACCCAGACACCTCCGAGTCCTCTCTTTTTTCACGGACACGTAATTCACTGGGCCCAGCCCACTACAAGGGGAAAAGCAGCATCCTTGTGGCCAGTGAGACCCCAGACCACTCCCCATGTAAGCTCTTAGCCAGGGGCCGGTGGGAACCAGGACGTGCCAAGGACACGCATCAGCCTTTGTGCTCAAAAAGTGATGGGCTTCTGCCTGGTGATCCCGGGAAGGAATTAGACTTTAGGCGATGTGCTTTAAATAGAAAACTCACTTCTGAAGTGAGCAGGAAACCACAGATAAGGATGGCACAAAGATGTGGCTAAACTGCTGAGGAATTCCCCCGACAGAGCGAGCCATAGGAGCAGCCCCAGCCCTCCCCAGTCTTGCCACTGGCCCCCAGCCTCAGCCTCCGCCAGCCCCACGCAGCCACCACGGAATAGCTGAGGTGCCAGGGGATTTCTGAAAGACCAGCCCAAAGCAGTGCACTGAGACACAGAGCCTCCTGCAGCAGTGCACTAGGGGCTGATCCCGCGCTTGGCCCACGGCACCACGGCCGTTTGTTTACACAGAGTCGGCGACGAGTCCCGCAGCGCCCACCCGGCAAGCCGCCTGCAGTGGAGAGGGGACACTGGCCCCGGCTCCCAGCCATACACTAGCATCCACAGGGCCTGGGAGGAGGTGTAACACGGTGCCAGCATCCAGACGGCTGCTTCTTGGCCGTCATGCTCAGCCTGTGTGGCCCAGTATTTCCCCAGCTGTTAAGTGAAGGCAATGGGGCAGCTGCTGAGCGACGCTCCCTTCCTCTCCCTTTGCGGCCAGCTGTGGTGTGTGCTTGGCTTGTGCTGGGCTCCCTGCAGCTTCCCTGGCCCCTGCAGCTCTGGATTTTGTAGCGATGCCAAATGGGGCTACTACACCCCGCCCCAGGCTTTTTTGGGTTGATCCAGCTGCAAACCACTGTCCAGCTGCCGGGAATCCCCTGGACCGCAGCTGTGAGCAAAGGCAGCATTGGCCCGGCCCGAGGCCTGAGGCTCTAGTAACACACCTGCTCCAGAGGGACAGGCTGAGCCCCATCTCCCAACTGGTCAGTGCAGCAAAAGGGGGCTTTTGGAACCCCCCATCTGTCCCACAGGAGGATGGTCGCTGCTCCCCAGCTCCCTGTGAGCCCCTCGAGAAGCATGGGGACTGGCCGCAGCCTTTTCCTGCATGGCTGCCAGTGGGTGCGGTTCTTCCTGCTCACACGGCCCCTTTCCCGGCCATGCTTTAACACTGGATTTCTCCAGACTTTGAACAAGCTGGGGAGCAGCCGTGCTCCTGCCCTACCGTAGCAGGCAGTGCAAGGTAGGCATGCAGCACCATTACCCTGGCCTGAGGGAGCAAATGTGCCTCAGACATGCCCCAAACATGTCTCTGCGCTCTGCTCTAAAAGAAATTCTTAGTGCTTCTCTCCCTCCCCAGTTTCGGTTTGCAAAGCAGCTACAGTTTGTCTTGCCTGTGACACTGACAGGAAACTGCGGACCTGCGGCCAGGGCATGCTCCTGCCCCAGAGCACCAGGCTCGCAGGCACAGGGCACGCAGTGCCCTCGCTGCCTGGCCATGGGGCGAGCCTGGCCCCACAGCACTGACATTGGCCCGGCAGAGAGGGGAGCATGAGACTGAGGACACATTTCTGCAGGGACTGGAAATTTTGTTCCTATAAAAAACTGTGATGGCCAGGGTCATTCCAGCTGCTTCAGCTCAGCCTCTGGCTAGAGACCACTTTTTTCTCCCTGTGGTTGCTATTTTCAGAAAATATTAACGAATAAACTATCAAAAGCCCAGAAAGCAGAAGCCATGGCTAGTGGTCTTTGAGCTTCTGCCAATTTTAATACCAGAGCAATAAGCAATTACAGAAATAGAAATCACGCTCCAGCACCTCCGTGCCCTCCTTGTAGTGAGGGGCCCACAACTGAACACAGTATTCGAGGTGTGGTCTCACCAGTGCTGAGTACCGGGGCACGATCACGTCCCTCCTCCTGCTGGCCACACTATTCCTGACGCAAGCCAGGATGCCGTTGGCCACCTTGGCCACCTGGGCACGCTGCTGGCTCATATTCAGCCGGCTGTCAATCAGCATCCCCAGGTCCTTTTCCACTGGGCAGCTCTCCAGCCACTCTTCCCCAAGCCTGTAGTGTTGCATGGGGTTGTTGTGACCAAAGTGCAGAACCCAGCACTTGGCCTTGTTGAACCTCATACAGTTGGCCCCTGCCCATCGATCCAGCCTGTCCAGATCCCTCTGCAGAGCCTTCCTACTCTCAAGCAGATCGACACTCCCACCCAATTTGGTNTGCTCCTCCAGTGCCTGCATGATCTAGTATTTGGGCAGTCTGGCCATGCTTTTATTTTTTTTTCCATATTCCCTTCTACTAGTAGCAAAAGCAATAGCCATTAACTGCCCAGGAGAGCAGAAGTGTTAGGGGCACCAGGAGGGTACAGTGTGCCTTTGCTGCAATGCCAGCAAAGGCGCCCATGGGAGCCGTGCTCTGCCTGCTCCTCTCCAGGTCTCCTGCGATGCCTCAGGACCATGGAGGACATGCTTCCACAGTGCTGAGTCCATTCCTGGCCTCGCAACCCCTGCCCCGATGGTGGAGCCAAAGCCCTGGGGTAGACGATGAGCATCTCTGAGCTCACGTGAGAAGCTTCAGAAAGGGGAACCGTCAGCTTATTCCCACAGCACACGCAGAAGCACAGCTGTGGTTAAGCACCAGCTCTGAGGTATTGCTCATTTGCATCATGCTCTTACCTCAGACGCTTTGATGTCGCACGTGAGGTTATGGTGCCCGCAGTGCCTGGAGCTCCCGTTTACCCCAGAAGGACAGGTATGCCCATGCTACTCTCTGGTGAACGTGACCACTGCCATCCAGGAAGCTTGGTTGGCTGCAGACTCGTCCTTGCTCCCTCCCTGTCCCCACCATGGCCAGCGGCAGTGTAGCACTCAGGGGACCTGGTCCCGTTCGCCCATTGCCACCTTCCCAGGAACCAGCCAAGGGCTTGTGGGGGCTGGCCACAGGCTGGGAGGGCACCTGCACCTCTTTAGGCACTGGGGAGGCTGCTCCTTCCTCGGCTTATGCCTTTGTGTCCTTTCTGCAAGATGGGGCATGTCCCTGTGTGCTACACGGTCAGTGCCACCCACCAGCATCCCCTGTACCATCAAAGTCGGCAAGCTTGCAAGTTTTAATGGGGTCAGCTATGTGCAGGGGCCAGCACCTCCCTTGAGCACTGAGGTGGAGGCGGCCAGTTTAGATGACCCAGACCACGGACTTGTTCTCTACAATGCCAAAACTGCAAATACATCCACCACTTGTGCACCAAGTCCTTGGGAGCTGGAATTAGGTAACTGGGGTGAGCTGTAACACCCACCATGCAGCAGGGAACAGCCAGGCTAAGCAACAGCCTGGAAAATCCAGCATCTTCAGAGAAGCCGCTCCCGGCGTGAGCGCAGTGGCCATTCATCACTGGCAGCCGGTGACCAGAAGTGGCTGAGCTGTGCTCAGGTGGTTTGTGTGTGTGTGCACACATGTCTACATATACGTGTACAGCGGGTGTTTGTCTTTGCCTCTTTCGGTTTTTTTCCACCCGTGGGTGTCCTGAAGACAAATAATGCAAATCACCACCCCACCCCGCCTCCCCACTGTCCAAGTCGGGCAAGGAGAGCTGGAGCCCACAAAACTGCAGGGAGCACACAAGGCCAGAGGGTCCAGCTGTCCCACCAGGGACAGATGCATCCCTCTGACACTGGCTGGTGAAGCCTCTGCCCGCTGCATGAGGCTGGCCTGAGGGAACGCATCTGAAAGCTCATCTGAAGTTAAAAAAAACCAAACAACAAAACAACTAAAGCAAGCCCTGCATGTTGTGTTTTACTGGGAAGCTCCAGGAAAAGGCAGGAGAACTGTTCTGGGGGGCAGGGAGGGTGAAGCCTTGGCAGTGGTGATGGGCTTCCTGGCCATCCCCACACCCTTGCGGGGCTAACAGCACCAAGAAACTACAGGAGCTGCTGCACAAGCACACACTGCTCCCTGTACCCAGTCAGCTGAGCAAATGCTGCCCCCAAAGCCTCTTGGGGTTTGGAGACCAGGTTCTACCACTCCTTCCTGCCTGCTTCCCAAATTGGCTTTTTCAACACTCTTATTAAAAAAAAAAGTGGGTGGAGTGGGGTGGTAGAATATTCCCCCCCTCCTGTTCTCTCCCCTTCTGCCCCAGCTCTCAAGCTCCCCACATTTTTTCTTTCCCCTTGGGAACATGGATGCTGAAGACTGAAGGGTTGCACTGGCTGTTTTGGAAACAGGATGCCTATGCTTGGGTACAGCGCGAGTTCTGCTTGCCTGCATCAGCGTCGCTGGCTTTTGCAGCCGATAGGAGTGAAACTGAGAAACCTGAAGTGGAGGGATAAGGCAGCCAGCATACGAACAGCCCCAGGACGTACAGCTCAGCCGCGCATGGGGGTGTGGGGACAAGCGGCAGCACCCCCCCCACCATTCAAATGTGGGTCAGGTAAGAGAGTTGTGTCTCGGCAAGGCAAACAGTGTGGGGGAAGCACAGGCTGCCCCATGCGGAGCCTTAGACCCCAGCCATGCTGCCGAGAGCCCACAGCCGCAGGCAGAAGGGAGGCAGGGGCAGCTGGTGGGCAGCTGGCACAGGCACAGCAGCAGGAACGTGGGGAGCATGGCCACAGCCTGCTGGCCTAGGGGCAAGGACACGGCTGTTTGACTCACTGCTAACATGATTTATGACTGCTGCATCAGTGTGTACAAGCTGGGTTTTGGGCAGGAGACTAAATACTTGCTTTTTTGCCCCAAGGGCTTTCCCTTTTTTTTCAGCACCGCCACTATCAAGAGTTTTCTGAACTGCAGCTGCTGACCCCCAGGGTGGCTCCCAGGGCAGTGTCCAGTGCCTGTGGCAGCTCTGGAAGGGACACCAAGCCAAGCTCTGCGCCACGTCCCTGGCGCAGGGACAGGCACACACCTCGCCTCCCTCCTCTCCTGATGGACAATTCTGGCAGAACGAGGACCACAATGCTGTGTGGTGTCTGCTGCCAAGGATGGAGGTCCAGCCCTGCCCCACCTTGCTCACAGGCTCCAGGCAAAGCCAGGGAGCCCAGCTGAGCCATTTTGCCGGGCAGGAGGAATTCATACAGATGACTCTCCAACATGTGAAAAAGGAGAAAACCTGCTAACGCCCCTGCAGCACCAACCCCCTGGTGCGAGTCAGTGGCCATCTGCAAAACAGCAGGGCTGTACCTCCACCGAGCGCTCCCAGGGCATGGCAGCAAAGCCAAGAGACAGGCATGCTCTTGCTCTCCATTTTCCTATCTTTAAGGAGCACAGTAGAGAGTGGATGAGGACAGAGGGGAAACTGGTGGGTCAGCATTATTCTGAAGCTATTTATTATGGAGTTATTAACTCTCTTTATTACAGAGTTAAAATCCAGATTTGACAACTTGGAACAATCTTCTCATGAATATGACGGGGGGCAGAGGCAAAAATAAAGCAGGCTGAGCTGCCTTGTGATTTCTTTCTGGTGAGAAAATAGTATTTTAGTGAGAAATGAAAGTTTCAGTGGAAAAACGTCTGAAATCTTTGCTTTTCCCTAGAGCAACACAGAGTATCCGCTACCATCAGCATTTCATATAGTCTAATAACAAAATATTAATACCTGAAAATCAGGTCTACAGTTCACAGAAAGGCTTTGCACCAGCCTCCTACAGTAGAGACACGCACTTGCTGATGGCTCTGCGAAGCTTTGTCTGGAGCATCTGCTTCCAACACACAAATAAAACCATCTGGGAGACTGTTCCCTGCGATGTCTTTACTGCTGCAGTCCAGGCCATGCTGAAATTGAAAGAGCTAAAGGAAGCTTTTCTGTAATCACCTGTGGTACAACGACAACTTCAGGAACTGCCGGGGAAGACTGCTTAGCCGGAGCCAAACTACCTCCTGGGATGCGAGAGCAGGCTGGCCAGCTATGCAGGTGGAAGGAAGAGTGAGGAAGGAAAGGGGCACCGGGCCTTCGCCCGCGTGCACTGCTGCCAGGCCTTGGACTGAAGCACTGCCTCTGTACTCCAAAACAAGGTCTAAAAACCTTCAAAGCATATAAAGAGGTTATGGGCTGCTTCATGGCAAGGCCAGCAGCCCTTCCTGTGAGACGAAAGCAACCCTAGCTCCTTCTCTTTCTTCTTATCAAAGTGGAGTTTCAGAAGTGACTGTCATTGCACAGAAGCAATTATCTGATTATGGGAGCTTTTAAATTTAACAAAGACATAACAAAACCCACGAACAGGAAACTGGTTCAGAAATTCAAATGGAAACAATACTTTTTAATGATAACCAACAACACACTCCCAACAAGGCAGTCACTAAGCTGATGTCTGCCACCTTTCTGAGGGAGCTCTCTTCAGAGACGATTCCTCTGGGGCTTACCCAGGCACCAGATCCAGATGGCGCAGAACAAGCTGCCGAGAGCCCTCCCAGCCGGGCATCCAGCCCTGCTCCTGGGCACAGCTCCCCAGCAGCTGGCCCCATGGAGCGAGGGTAAGGGCCAAATGTGTGGCAAAGGGTCTGCCTGCAGGCTGTGCGATGGGAATGGCTCCACTAGGCACACCTGAGCTGGCAAGGGGGCCATGAACACTCACTGCAGTGGGAGTTTCAAGTTCTTTTCCACACACTGCAGGGAGGTCAAGGCTCTGAGCCAGAGCCCCAAGAGCAGCTTGTACTGCTCAAACGCAGGAACTTTTTGTCCTCAGTTAAATGGCCCTCAGGCAGAACAAGAGCCCAAGTCCAGGCCTCCAATACTCCACCTGAGCATCCACACACTTAGGACAGTCTGCAGTCATAAAACCCGCCATGGGCCAGGTGTTACCTGGAGACACAAAGTCATTTCCTGGCAAGAAATGAATCAAAAATGCTACAAAAAACTTCACCTGGATGCACTTGTTGGTGAAAAATTATTTTTACACAAGTTTTCTGTCCAGTTATAACTCAATGCTGCCTCTGTCTTTTGTGATCTAGGAAAAAAAAAAAAAAAAATTAATTAATGATCTAATCAGGACCTTGGACCATAATCAAACTCAGGGCTGGAGGCCTGCAGCTAAGTGGTAGCCAGCAGCCTGCACTTGACTCAGAAGAAATCTGCACCGTGTTGCTATCATTGCTACGCAACCCCACCCAGACCTGTGTCTGCCTGGGGATGCCCAGGACACTTAACAGGACTTCTCAGAAGATGCAAAGCCTTGGAGGCAGCTGAAGTGCCCTGACCTCAGTGTGAGCTAAGGTCTCTCTACACCAGAAAGGCAGGCAGTAGTGTTTGTGCCCAGACTTTGCATGTTTCATTACCTTTATTTGCGGCTGTGCAAACAGGCCCCAGGGCTGCCAAGCAGATGACAGTCCCTTCAGCCCACAGTGTCTGGACCACAGAGCTGTGCTTGCCTCAAGGCTTGGCAAATACTGACCTCAGAGACACAACAGGTTCACTTGCCTGACACTGCCTGGCTTCCTGGCCTGCCCCAGGCTACAGCCACAGCTACACATGAAGTCTTTTTCTGCAATAACTGCGAGGCAGGCCAGTGAATTCTTCCTCTCTTCCTGCCAACCAGATGACACCAGTAACCACGCTGGTGAAGAAAGGCAACCTCAGAAGCAAACCTTTCAGCTCTGAGAAATTATTTCCTTCTAGAAGCCTGTTGAAGTTACACTGTGAAAGCCCTCCTCTAGCAGCACGAGCTGTGCCTCTTGCTGGGAGGAGAACTTGCTGGCATCATGCTACTGCCACAGCACCACTGCAAACCTTTCCGCATGTCATTTCAGGCCAGCAAGACACATCCATCATCTCCTACAAGTCCCTGACAGGCAAAAGCTACCACCACCCCTCTCTGCAGCTGCCTTCTCAGAACTGAGGAGGCAGACCCTCTTCTTTGGAGACTTTCTTCTTTGACAACATCGGACTGCAGCAGTAGGTCACACACTTCCTTCCACCCCAGGAGCACAAAAGGTGGTCTCCTTTCTTGGTGTTGTTTTCATTTGGCTGGACAGCAGAGCGTTTCTACAACCCCAGTTTGGGATTCGTGGGCATTCACAGTTAAAGACACAAACGTACGCAGTCTTGTTTCCTCATTTTCCCCTCTTTGCTAGAAGTTTCCTAGATGTCAAGTAGGAAAAAGGTGGTACAAAGTCACTAGCTTAAATTTTTCTCTATTGAGAAACCAGAATCTGCATTTTTGCACACTGCTGGCACACAGTTTCTGGCCCTCAAACAGAGGAGCCACTCTTTGCATCAAGCCCAATCTCAGCTTTCCAGAACAGGGGGATTTTCTGCTAGGAAAGAATAGGGGCAACAACCAAAAAAGTCCACCTCAGCAGTAGAAGAAAGAGTGGGAAGGCTGGGAGGGGATATATGAGCAGTTAAGCTAAGAGGCAGTGCAGTGCAGTGCATCTTTGATAGCAAGTGCTATGCTCCAGGTTTCTGCTGTGAACCAGCAAGAAGAAACATCTTTCCTTGTCACCAGTCTTGGGAGCAAGAGTTTGGCTATTTGGGGGTGTTGAGGAGGGCTACATTCACATCTCCAGGATCCTCCTTGGCGTCCAGCTGGAAAGGCTTGGTCAGACTTAAGCCAGGTCTGGCAGCTGGAACTGTCTGAAAAAATAAAAAAATAAGGTATTTTCTTTCTGCATCCTACACTCCCAGGGGCACTGACCGCATCCTGAGATCAGATGGCCATCTTCAACCAAACTCAATGCACTTTCTTTTCCCCTCTTCATGTGGTTTTCCACTGCAAATGTAGAAATGGAAGCTAGAAGCCCCAGAAGCTCCCAAGTGGCAACTTTCAGTACACAGTTCCTACTGGATTAAGAACTTAAGATGCAATTCTCACTATTGGGGATGTGACAGATGACGTCTCATTCTTTCCCTTCTGTCATTCCATACAATACTCTGGAGTGAATATAACAAGTTCTAGGCCTAAGCTGCAGCAAGAGGCACAGGACTATGGAAAAAGCCTTCAGTGGTGAAGACTGCTAAACAGTACAGCAGGTTGCCTAAGATAAGTCTGAAAGCTTCCATTGCAAGTTTTGTAGCTGACACCTGTCAGGAACAGTTTTGGTCAAGCTCAGCTTGCCATAGACCTGGCAGGTTCTTGGTGGATCTTGGGGCAGAAGATAGACCCTTCCAAACTAATTTCAGTGATACTTTGAGCTGCTGCTTTGAAATTCAGCAGTCTTACTCATTTTAGAGCACTGACTACTGTACTGAAGACAGATGTATGTCATGTTACAGTGAAAGCCGCCAGCCTAACAGCAATACCTATCAGTACCATCCCCTTGCCCTCATGGCAGCTCTCCAAGAACAGTGGTCAGCGAATCAGAGTCCAGCTGGCTGTTGGTTACTAGTGGCACTCAATACTGAGACCAACACTTAGGAGTCAATAACTGGGGCTTCTTATGCTTTAATATCTTTGCTACTGACCTGGATGATAGGATGGAGCATATGGGCAGCAAGTCTGCAGATGATGCCAAACTGGGGAGGAGTGGTTCATACACTGAAGGGCAGAGGTCCTAATTAGAGGGACCTAGACAGGTTGGAGAAACGGGCTGAGCGGAACCTCAAGAAGTTCAACAGCAAATGTACGGCCCTGCCACTGGGATGGAGTCACCCCCTGCAGAACAAGCTGGAGACAACAGGCAGGAAAGCAGCTTTGCAGGAAAGCACATGGAAGTGTGGGTGGACAAGCACCCTGGCAGTCAGCAGTGCACCTGTGCAACAAAGGCCAACTGCTAACAGGAACGCAGCCAGCAGGGCGTAGGGAGGGATCCTGCATCTCTGCTCAGCACTCATGAGGCTGTCTGGAGAGCTGGGTCCAGTTTGGGTTCCCCAGCACAAGGACAGTGACATACCAGAGCAAGTTCAGTGGAAGCTATTGAGACAGTTTGGGCTGGAGCACACAACGGATAAGGAGAAGCTGAAAGCACCAGGTTTGTTCAGCCTAGAGAGAAGGGAAAAGGGAGATCTTACTGTTATCTGCTACTTTCTGGTGAGGAACCACAAAAGAGACACACGGGGAAAGCTGACAGGCAACAGGCACAATGTGAGAAATTTTGATGAGAAACAAGGAAAGCCTTCACCATCAGTGTGGTCACACACTGGAATAGGAAATGCCACCACTTCTCCGGTCCCATCTCTGAAGACAGACAACCTGTTCTAACTTTGAACTTAGCCCTTCTTTCAGCAGGGAGGGACAAAGCAGCCTCCAGATGTCCCTTCCAGCTAAATTGCCCCAGAAGGCTATGAAGCATCACTTCTCATGAGACCTCACTTTGTGGGAAAGTGCATTGAGAACATGTACCTTTCAGTTTTCCGATCGGTGAAATGGGGCTGACAGGATTTCCTTATTCGACCCTTTGTTGTCTAGCAGGTGTCCCAAATAACCCACTTTTTTTCAGTGTGGAATAGATGACTCAGCTCTTCAGAACATGAGGCTCTGTCTGCAGAGCCTTCCCTCAGCACATGCAAACAGAAGAAAGGCACTTCTTGTGCCATACCTAGTATTTTGTTTCAGAACTCACTTGTGATGCTGTTGGAGGCTGCGGGCTTTCTTCAGATCTGAGATCCTCAGTGCTGCCTCAAAGTTTCTAGCAAACAAACTTAACGCTTTCATTTTACACCAAAAGCATAACAATTACCTGGGAAATCCCCCTCCCACATCCCAGAGTCCGTACTTGGGTGACTTGATGATCTCACCACATACAGTTACTCAGATTCAGTGTTGCTTTTAAAAACTGTCATGTAAAAGCCACTGGGGTCAACTTTTAAGCTAAGGCTCACTCTGAACAGCTATATATGCTTAAACATAGAAAAAATTGGCAGTTTAGAGAAAGGTCCCAAAAGAAATCTTCCATCTCCCTCCTCCCACTCCTCTCTTAACCACACACTGCCATACCTTAAGAGACATGTACCAAATACAACTGCTCTCATCCTGCCAGGCCCTGCTATAGTTCTCTGCTGTTGCCTTTCCCAGCTTCTTCATAATCNCCACCAGTAACCCCAAGTCCTTCTCTGCAGGGCTGCTCTCGATCCCTTCATCCCCCAGTCTGTATTGATACTGGGGGTTGCCCCAACCCAGGTGCAGGACCTTGCACTTGGCCTTGTTGAACCTCATGATGTTCACATGGGCCTGCTTCTCAAGCTTATCCAGGTCCCTCTGCATGGCATCCTGTCCCTCAGGTGTGTCAACCACACCGCTCAGCTTGGTGTCACCTGCAAACTTGCTGAGGGTGCATTCGATCCCACTGTCTATGTCATCGATAAAGATATTAAACAGCACTGGTCCCAGTATGGACCCCTCAGGGACACCACTTGTCACCGATCTCCATCTGGACATTGAGCTGTTGACTACTACTGTCTGGCTGCGACCATCCAACCAATTCCTAACCCACCAAACAATCCACCCATCAAATCCATATCTCCCCGATTTAGGGAGAAGGATGTTGTGGGGGACTGTGTCAAAGGCCTTACAGAAGTCCAGACAGACCACATCCATAGGTCTTCTCTGATGTACTCGTCCACTGATGTAGTCACTCCATCACAGAAGGCCACTAGGTTGGTCAGGCAAGACTTGGCCTTGGTGAAGCCATGCTGGCTGTCTCAAATCACCTCCCTGTCTGCCATGTGCCAATGGTCTTCTCATGATGAGAGCCACCAATACCTGCATGGGCACTGCCTCTTGCTATGCCTAACTCCACAGCACATCCCACAAGGGGATGCAGGAAAGCCACGAACAGAGTGACACTGCACAGCCCCTTGCTACAGCTCTGGTCCAATATGAACAGTCATGGGGGTCAAGAAAGGAACTTATAAAAAAGTTAACTGGGAGGAAACATCAGAGACCTGCACCCTCTTCAGTCCTGGAGGTGCAGTAGAGAAGGAAACTGCATGGAAAAGGGGAACGATGACAGCTCTCCTATCCAAATACTTCCCAAAGGGAGAAAAACTAGAATGCAGGGCAACCACGAGCTTCCCCTTTCATATTCCCCAAGAGGAAGCTGTTTCAATTCTGCTATCTGGAGGCACAATAAGCCAAGTCATCCTTCAGCAGGTACCTCCATAGGTGTGGTTAAAAACAGGTAATACAGTAATTAACACATTTTAATAGAATTCTCATGTTATAATAAGCCTGTTCCCTTCAGCATCTGAGGACCACACAGCTGACTCAAGAAGACAGCAGGGTACCTGAAACACAGCAGATGATATTTCCCCTTTTGCACACAGTGATCTGCACAGCTCCCCACGTGGAGAGGTGTGGCTGTATATTTTTACAATGAAGTAATAGAAGACACCTTGTCCATGCTGCAAATCCAAGGAGCCTGCAACACTAAGACAGTGAATTGGTATATGTATTTGGGAGTTGCTGTCCCACCTCAGGGTTGGTCAAGCTGCCTGCTGGGATGGCTAAGTCGTTACCTGTACTGACAGGCACAGAGGTTGCCTCTTGTCATAGGTCCAACAACTCCTAAAACGTCTGATCACAACTGTTACAAGACAGGGGTGAACTGAGGACTAGGCTGATAGGAAAACATTACTCACAACGCTGATTTTATTGCGTATTTTGGTAACTGGTGTGAGATTTCTATGACAATGTGCACCTTCACGTTTTGTGATGCAAAACAATTCAAAAGAAGGTTACAGAGGACCTTTCCCTTTTGTCTTGTTTTCTCAGAGTTGTTCATGAGAAGTTCCCCCAGCAGAAGAGGAACAATGTCAGCTTACAGAATTGCTCATCTTCACTTCACGAGAGCCCACCCTGTTCCCAGTTAAATGAATGGAAAAGGATCCCACCAACTGCAACAGAAGTTGGACAAGGCCCCTGGAGTCTGAGCTCAGAAGGGAAACCACCTGAGAGGGGAAGGCGAGGAGACAGATTCCTCATGCTCACAAAAGAAAACACAAATACACCTTATTTAAAACCAACTCTTTCCACCCTCACATTTATTTTTCCTAAAAAACAGTCTTTGCAAACAAATCTCTTGTTTCTCCTTTCCAATTCAGCGGGACTGCTGCAAGCACTCCGTGGCACATGACTCTGGGGAAGCAGAGAAAGTGTACCGCAACTCAGTCATATTTCCATAGGAAAAGTTGACTCATAACTTACGTCATCCTTGAAATGCTGACACAGGTTTGTAAGAAGCGTCTGAACATCAAGTCCAAGGAACAGCACTGTAACCATCTGACATAGCTGCCTAGCTCTAGCAGAGCAGAAGGCCCTCCTTTGCTGCCAGTCGTTGGCGATGGATTTTATCCTGCTGTAGCTCCTCGTGGTTGGGATGCCAGAGTTTCATGACAATTCTCTCAATGTTTAGAGCGTAGACAGTGTGCGCAGGAATAACTTCTTTGTGCACCTGGAGATACATGTCGGAAAACGAGTTTCATGCTTTCATACACGTTTCCCCATATTGCTCATGGAAGAGCCTCCCTCTACTACAGGACGATCAGAGCGCCAGCCCTTCAGAGCAGGAACGCAGGCTGTCACACACAAGGAGAGCTGCAGCTTGCCAGCACTGCCACACCAGCCAGCACAGAACAACTGCCTGTTATGCCATTTTGTAAGGGCGTGGCACGGTAAGGAAATCGTCATTTTGCTCTTGCAATGACAAACAACAATTTGTCATCAAAATCTTACAAACAACAATTCTATCTGATGAAACATGAGAGGAATTCTTGGTTACAGCTCTTGCAAAGAACAGTCTGCCTCCACAGCCTTGAGACAAAATCCCAAGGCCCATTCACAACAGCAGAGATCAAGAGGGAATTTCTCACAGCTAATTTTAGACATGCAAAGTAGTCCAAATGTCTCTGGAGCTGCCAGAGAGGGAGGGAACCACAGGCAAGCATCTCCACAGGAAGGTTCATCCAGCCTACCACCTTAGACACCTCCCCAGGGTTGGGGTGATCATAGCTAACCCACTGCAGCAGCCTGCATGCCAGGAGCAAGTATTCCTCTAAGTACCCAGGGTGGAACATCAGGAGTAAGAAGGGACATGCCAGGCAAGTCATTTTGCTGCATCGCTGTCAAAATTTCAGTCTAGCTCAGTTCTGATATAATCACTGCAGTCTTGAGGAAGAGTTCACCCTTCTTGCATAGCTATAAGAAGAGACAGGGATTTCTTCATCAACTCTCTGGCCAAGGGGAGCAGAACAGGCATTAAACCATGAGCTAACTGTATGTTAACTGTTGCCTAATCGTAGGAACAAGTCAAAGCCAAAGAATCATAAATTTGAGAGGGAAAGAAGGGAACAGACTGTAGGAGGAGAAATCAAATCCCCCTCTGTGCACATAAGCCAAATCTGAGGCTGGTAGCTGGTACTCGGGACAGCGCTGCCTGTGACACAAGCGTGTAACATGAACAGCTTACCTGTAATGCCTCAAAAAGGTCATACATGTTCACTGGCGGGAGGGATGCTGGTAAGGTGTCTCCAGAGCACGCTAGGAGTAGAGCTGCCTGCTGCTCAGCGTCATCGGGCGGGGGCTGGGGAGCTAGACTCTGACCAGCAGAAGGTGTCGCGCAGGTTGGAGGGCTGTAGACAGAGAAGGTGGTAAAACCTTCTGGTCAACGCAGCACTGCCTTTGGAAGTCACACAGGAGGGGCTTGGCCCCAGGGTTTGCTTCTCTGTATCAGTTGACTTAGCCCTTATGTACATAAGATGATTTCAGCTGTAATTAAAGTCTCTTTAAAATTCCAGTTTAATACACATAGTGCAAACCAATCCTCAACATGCTTCAAACCTGGTTTGTAACCGATCTCAATTGGGCAACTAGTTATTTACAGCCAATAGTTTCTACCCAGCATAAAAATTAAGGCACCCACAACATTCAATTGAAAGATGTTAGATGTTAGTTTGGAGTGGATTGCATTTGTAGTGCTATAATCAAATCTTAAAACACCCACGACCTCCTGGCAACTGCTAGAAGCTGTCATAGACAAACACAACTCCCTTCTCACACACATGCACTGCCAGACGCACAGCACAAGCTGTTTAACATGGAGACTCTGGAAAACAAGATGACCTCGAAGCTCTGCTAACTGAAAAGGCCTGCCAGAGAGCCATAAATATATTTGGATGCAGGAAATGACAGGGTGGCAGCATCCCACAGGTCTTCACTGGCCTTTCATTCCTGTGGCACAACAGCAGTGCCCAGGAACAGTTTCCTTGAAAGCAGCAAAATTCCTGTGCCACTCACTACAGCTTCCAAAAGCAATAATTACTAAGGACTTTCAGGCAGCAAGGTGTCACCTTCATAAATTGATGGACAAGCACAGGCAACGAAGAGAGACTCAAACACTGTCCTAAACTCCACTGCTGAGAAATCCCCATATTCTCCCTCCCTGTTCAGCTGTACAGTCCTCCGTACCGATACCTTCTTAGTGTGTGAAAACTAAACACTATTATTAACAGGTTCTACTAAGTAAAAAGAGAAACCAAACCACAGAGTAACTTCGGGACTAGCAAATTGCATTTGAAATTACCAGAGTGCAGAGAGCTCCTTACCACTCAATTAAATTGTTATAAGCAACAACACTGTTCTTCAGATATGGCTGAGGGTTAACATTGCTTCCGAAGGCATACTTGAAATGGCCATCTCTCAGACGATAGGCTTTCCGCCGGGATATCACAGACGTCAGAATATCTTTAAGATGGTTCTGCAATGAAAAACAATCTTACTACACGTGCCAATTTATTCACCCTACCAAGCGACAGCTACGAGAAGTGCCTCACCAATGGGCAAGACAGAAGTAGTGCTGCTATGACCACCTAAAGATATAAAGGGAACCAAGATCTGGGCAAGTTACAGTGTGTTGTCACTATCTAATACAGTCGGATAAAGAGAACGTGGCACTGTGTGCATTAGCCTGTGAGCTGGGGATGCACTGCTTCAAATGTCAGAGAGGTTTCTTAAATGCCAGGAAATTCCCAACCCCTGATCGCTTTGATAAAGAGTTAGGAGATTTCATAACTGGCACTAGGTGTTACACTTGTACTGAAATATGGGCCCTAAAACTACAGCGAAAAGCCATTCAGCTCCTCTTTTTTCAGACTCTTCAGTTGCCTGGAGAAGCAACTGCCTGAAAAAACAGGGAGACAACTGCTTCTTAATTTGGCCTCACTCCCAGATGGGGAATTCAGGTTGGCCTCCACATGCTAACTCCAGATAAACATCCACACATCAATGCTCCAAGGAATGGCTGTATCATTTCTGGAATATGTCAAGTAATGCACCACTGATGGCCAAAACCAGCAACAGCAGGCGCTTCACCTGCTGGTATTACCTGATTCTGTCACTTCACTTCCATGCCAGATACTTACACCTATAATGGATTATTTTTATAGAACTGTTTAAGCTGGAGCTCCCGCTCTGTCCCTGCTTTTAAGTGACAGGAACGGCATTTTCTGAAACAGCTACTTGAGCATGCCTGGAGTTCTTCATATGTAAGTACTTCAGAATTAACACTTGCAGGCAGAAATTCAAGACTTTTCATCTATGATGCCACAAGTCTGGAAGCCCTTCAATTCTCATCTTAACTCCTCCCGAGGCAAACGGGCAATTAGAGTTTCCTCTCCCCACTGAGGGACGCTACCCCATACTGCACACAGAGCCTTTTGTTGCTGGTATAACGAGAACAGCACTGCTGCCCAGTCCCGTCTCACCTCCACAGCATAAACAACTGCGGTCACTGCCTCCTCTGTGACATTGTCCAGCCCATGCTCGTACGCAGTTACAATCATCCTTCCTTCTAACTGGCCACGTGTAGGAAGCATCATGGTATGTGAACACAGCTTCAAATCGTCATCCTCCTGAGGATCCTTTGCCACAAATTGCTGGGCTCCAGACAATGGATTCTGAGGCTGGAACCGGTGCTGTTATAAACACAACATTAGAGCATAAGAATATACTCGGTCAGACCCTTTGGTTCATCTAGCCAAACATCCTTTCTCCAGTTGGAAAGCAAATGCCTATAAACATGCATCCAGTAGGACAATTCCTCCCCAGGATACTCTCCCAAGCCCCAATGATTTGTGGCTGAAGAAATTTCTGAGCCTGTGTTGGCATGCTTTTATTAAACAGTCCGTGAACTTGTCCAGCAGCACCCTGAACCACCTAAACTTTGGGTATCCACAACATCCTGCAGCAAGAAATTCTATAGTGTAACAACACACCACATGAGGAGTCACTTCCTGTGGTTTGCTCTGTACTTCCCACCTGCTAGATTAATTTGATTCTTCTGTAAGTCTCAAATGCGGTCAGTCATTGTCCCTTTCAATGTCTGTTCACGCTATCCAGGCCAGTGATGATTTTATGGACTTTTACATCTCTGACACCTCCTCCTAGGCTGAAGAGTTCTCCTCTATTTAGTCATTTCTTGTACAGAAGGGTATATTTTTACTTACCAACTGTACGGTTTCCATCAAGATTAAAAACCAGGATCTCAAGCTTATGTGATTCTTACATTTCTTTAAAGCTTTAAATGCAACAATTTAGCCAAATTCCAGTTCTGAATTTCATAATCTAGTCTCCCCATGCATTTGCAATACTCTATGCAGAGCTGTGTTACTGAGCAGCCACTGATTCTGAGATGGATTATGGCTATTTTTCAGAACTGATGCAGTTATTTAGGGGAAAAAAAAAATAAAAAAAATTATGGAACAGGAATTCATACCAGAAGGTGGCAACTCCCATTTCCCAGGCCACGTGTATTCCAGCACAATTCCCTCGATGTGCTGATACCTCAAGCTCTGAGTGCTGATGGTGGCTCCTGGGAAGACTCAGTCCCCAGGTAAAGGGAGAATAACTGATCCTTGGGCCCAGACATGTGCTTGGCCCCATCCCAACCCACAAGGGAATAACGTGGCCCTGGCTCATCAAGAACACCCACAAGACCTGCACCTCAGCTCTCCAAGCCACAAATCCAGTGGCTCTGGAATTAAGATTGCCACAAGGCTCTTATGGGGCATCAAGACAAACACATACTTTAAATATAAACAATGAATATACAGCAAAGTGGATTTCTCACATCTTAAGTTTCAGGAGAGGAAGGGGGGCTGCTTTATTCAAAGGACAGTGTGGCATTTAACTCAGAGTGAAAAACCAATCCACCCACTAATGATGTGAAAGCAGGTTTCCCTCCCCCTAATTCTGAAGATTTATGCTTTCATTACAGGAAGCTACATGCCTGTGTGCCTGGAAAAAATACCTTCAAAATGTAAGCAACCTTGAAGAGGAATGTGGTTTGGGAGAGCAGAAACCAATGGGAATGAACCTGTGGTCATTCCCAGATGTTAATTCTGACCAGCGAGGAAAACATCAGGTAACACCAAGGCACTTCAAGCTCACACTACTCAGGAATGCCACGAGTAATAGAAAAGCCCGTTAATCATAATATACACTACATACAATACATACTACCAAGTGTACCAAGCATTCCAGGAACATGCGTATAGACACACACTAGAAATGTGGTGTAACGTACGGGTATCCGAGTAAACCAAATTCCAAGACTTCCACTAGGCCACGACTTGTTTCTCCTTGACTTGCTACTGAAAAGTCATGGTGGAGTTTTAAAACAAAAAGATAAACACAGACTGCCATCAGAATTCAGGTCACAGGTGCGACCACTGCAAAATGTTTCAGCAGTTTCTGAATACGAGCCTTCAGCTGGACTCACATCCCTTTGAAACACTAGTCTCTGAAGCACACACATCCAAAGCCTGATTACAGTCCCTAGAAGTTAGAAGTGCAGTACGCGCTTTGGCTGAGCCAAGCTAACTTCTCAGTGTAAGAGCAGGAGGTTTCACATGCCCACCTTTCTCCCCTGTCCCCAGCCATATGGCTGCCCCTTCTTCCTTTGCGCTGGCTTTGGCATTCGTCCAACCACAAGGAATGCTGATCCAGCTGAATCAACCAGCAAGAAAAAATTGAGGTTTGGGGTCTTTTTTGCTTGGTTAGTTTTCTGCCTTGTCAGAGAACTGAGCTGGTCACGATGTGCTCAGACACCTGATAAATCTGGCTCAGTAAGAGGCAGACACTCTCCCTTTCAACAAACTGTTAATTCAGTTTGAACCACCTTGTCACACCGCGCGTGGAAGACAGTTCCCCGTCCCCATCCTCTTTCACAGCAGGCTCCCCCCGCCACCACTGGTCTGGCAGCACAGAAACAGCTGTAGAACAGACGTGTGACAGTACCAGATGGATGTACAGAGCCTTTGCTGCAAAATTAACTGGATCTTGTGCATTTCTCTGCCACATACCAGAAGACAGCACCTTTGCAAAGCATTTTCAATTCTGAAACAACTTGGCCCTCTAAACACATTTCACCCAACGAATATCTTATTACTAATACTCTGGATGTAGAGTTCTGCAGAGTAGACCATACAATCCTGGAATTCTGTCTGAAATAGGAAGTCACTTTTGCTTCAAGAATTCAGCAGATGTGTGAAGTGTACTTGGTTCCTGGAATACAAGCTTTTGCAGCTTTGACATGTAGGTGTACTTCCATGGATTCTCTAACAAAGCCAGGTCACACTGTAGCCTTTCACCACGAGAGAGGCAGCAGCTACTAACTCCCAGCTCCTGCCCCAGTCCAGAACTCAAAACAAATATAACATACATCATCGCACGCGATGGACTTTCATCATCCCTGGCAGTAACAAAAACTGCATGCTGTGCAGAGCTCTTCACCCCCAACACAATGTCAGAGAGCCATGACCGTTTGCGTGTGGACACTTACATCAAACTTTTGTCGAACCGAAGAAATCTTTTTCTTTCCTTTGAGTTTTCCAGGTTTAGTTGCAGAGCCACCTGGCCATGGCAGGGATCCAGCACCTTCTACAATTTGGAAGGAGAGAGAAAAAAAACCAAACAAACCAACCCACACAACACACACACCCCACACTCAATAGGTGTTGCTGATTTAAGGCCAGGACGAAACTGCTCACACAAGAAAACCCTTAACATTTGGCCCCCAGCTAAGCCTTAACCCAAAATCAACAGCCACAGCCCAGAGGAAGGACTTCTCGGGGGACAACTCTTTTGGCAGCCCTTCCTTTCCTTTGTTAGCCCCCTGACAGCTTGATTAACTCATGACCCATTACTTAAATAGGAATTTCTGTCCACAAACCATACAAAAACCCATGGCAGAAGGAGAGACGTGAGCACAGCCTCCAAGGAAAACCACAAGAAAGACACAAGCCATTTGTTCCATCAGGAAGATCACAGGAGCTTGACCGCAGGGGGATTCTCCTCCCACCAACTCCTGGATCACGTCAGATGCTAACCAGCAGGTTCAAGGGGTCTGACTCATCGCATCTGCCTTTACAGTTCCCCATTAGCTTTAGCAAGCTTTATCTTGGACCCTTGTTAAACATCACGGCTGATTGCTCTTGTTACACTGAGGGGAAAGGAGAGGGGGAAGAACTGCTGAGGCCGCTGAGCCCAGGAGCAGGCCGACACCAACGTGAGCTGTGAGCTTGTGACTGACCAGAACTGGCAAGCAGCTGAAAAAGAGATTACTGCATAGTACCAATAAATAAATAAATTTAACCACATCACCTTGAGGAGACTGCTCAAAAGTTCACGGTATGCTGTTTGACAGCTACACCAACAGGAGGCCAAACCGCGTCCTGGTAATCACACAGCTCTTGGCAAGGACAGCCTTGCAGATTTCCCGCTGATGGGTTTACAGGATCCATGCACAATTCCTTCAGGTACATTGGGGCTTAAGAAAACATTGCATTGGATGCATATGCACTTGCTGACAGCGAACAAGGAGTGCAACCCAAAGACTGGACAGCCCTCTTGTGGCTACAGAGGCAGCCTCTGCTTTGTTGCCAGCATCGTCATCCCTTGGTTTCACACAGCGAGCAAACACCCCCCTTCCTTCGCAGCAGAGCATGCCCTGTGCCAAGGTCCCTGCCCGCCTCCAGGGAGCTTGGACAACTCAGCTCTGAAGGTACTTCAGTTGCCTCCAAAGTGGAGGCTGAAGCTCCGCTGCCAGGCAGTGCTGACAGCACAGTGGTGTCTCAGACGTTCCCTGGCCACACCTGAGCCAGCATTTGCCATTTCCTCCAGACACGGACAAGAAGTGACAGCGGCCATCCCACGACTCACCATCCACAGCTTGGCCAGCCTCAGGCACATTCACTGAGTACGGCCAAACAACCAGTTCCAGGTCTATCCTGTTACCACAGGCTGCCACAGCTCACCACCAGCTTCAAGCCAACCAGCACAGAATCACAGAATTGTTA
>VZTL01071946.1:4378-37082 GCA_013400535.1 Scopus umbretta | reverse complement strand
AAAAAAAATAAAAAAATCACAGTCACGCTTCATGGGTTCATGGAGACGGCCATAAAATTCCCAGACATGTTCCTGCTGGCTAGCAATGTTGTTTCACAATTGCCCCAGTCTTGCCGAGGAATGAGTGCTTCCTGGGACAGGAGCACAGTAATCACGTTAAATGGTCTCGGCTCGGTGCTGGGTACACAGGTGGCCACAGCTCAATAGCCACCAGCAGCACTGGCCCTTGGCACCCAGCAGCAGGGCGCATTGCTCACAAAATATTCAGTTCCCTTTTTTAACAAATGGTGGCTCATTTTTTTCCTCAAACGGGTACAGTCTGGTCAGTAGAAAACAGAGGAGGTTTTTTTTTTTTTCTTTACGTACCACACTCCCCCACAGTCAGTCAGTCCTGAAAAAAAGATTTTTTTAAAAATGCTGTTTACTTGGGTAATAATCTCCCAATCCTCCCCTCACCCTGGAGCCAGCCCAAAGAGAGGAGGCCAACTTTTGCCCCAAGCAGTGGAACAGGAGCCCAGTTCATGACAGAGCCATCACATTTCTTCCTTCCTGCTCCCAGGAAGACAGAGCCCACCTGCGTGTTTTGCTGCCCCTGCCTCCATGGATTAAAAGGCCCCATTAACAAAGGGGAGGAATAACTATCATATCTTCCCTTGAAGAGCCACTGTACAGGCAGTGTTTTAGCTCCAAGCTACACTTGGACTCACTTGGACTGGTTTTTCCACTTTTCTCCATCTCTGCTCCCTGCAAGGATAAAGCAGGGGCTGAGTCTGCTCTGGAGCATCTCCCCCCTCATCCGAAGCTGGCTCAGGCACGTGTGCTGCCCTGGGCTGCCCTAACAGCGGTACCCGCACAGCTAACAGCACCCCTGCCCTGGCACGCATCCTGTGCCCGCGCAAGTCCCGCACGTGCCGGTCACGGGGCACCGTACGCCGGCAGGCAGTCGCTGCCCAGGGGCACGTTCCCCACTCCGTTCCCCACTCCGTTTATGGCACGGATGCTGCCCAAAAGGTCTGCAGAGGTGTGGCCGTTCGTTTCTGACACAAGAGGCACTTGTTCCTAGGGAGGAGCACGTCTGCGTGTGCCGAGGTGAGGGAAGACGTGGTGCAGAGGGGGAGGCAGGCATTTCCCAGCGCTGCCTCCCGAAGAGCAGCTCCATAGCTGATTCAGAGATCAGGCTAGCCTGCCCCATGCTCCGCCTTTGCTTGCACTGTCAGCTCCTCGCCCCTCTGGAGCATCTGGAGCCTTACGGCAACAAACCAGAAACAGCCAAGGGGAGATAGTGCTGCCTGCATCTGGCCCATCTCCCCTCTGCATGTATCCATGGGAGGGGATTTCTGGAGCTCCCCTCTGCAGAATGCCCATTTTTGGCTCACCCTCTCCCCTCACGGGCCTTTGACCTTGCAAGCACTGATGGTGCGGGACCCCTTCCTACCACCAAGATGATACCACTGACACATCCAACGCATACATGCAGGCAGGGATTTCTTTGTTTCACTCTTGCACCCAGACAAAAAAGAAAACAGTAATTCCTTTGCCGAGATTGTTCAGTTCTACCTCCTTCAGAATATTTTGCTTCTTAAAATACGGGGTTGGGGCTGAGAATCCCTTAACCCTTCAAAGGTTTCCTAGGTGATCTTGGCATGTTGCCCAAACCCATCCAAAACTGCAATTAAAAAAAAAAAAAGTTTGGTTGCCGCTTAACCACTGAGGTGCCCAGCCTAACTTACTCATTTGTGCTGGGTTTGTTCGTGCCGTTGCAGGGGCCTGCGTGCACACCCAGAATGGCCCCCAGCAGCTGGGTGCCTTGCTCCTGCCAGTCCCCAGCCACCCCCCACCTATGTCGCCAACGAGAGTCACCCGGCTGGCAGTGCCCCTTGGAACCACGCATGCCTCTGAGCTCCCAACCCATGTCCTCCATGTGGTCACTAGCCCGCCATGCTTGAGGACACCTGGGACAGCTGGCCACACTGCTGCCCTGACCTCAATCGCTCAAAGCCTCAGAGGTGCGGGAGGCCCTGGGGCAAGTGTCTCCTTGGCATTTCAAGCCATTGCCACCCACCTCCTGAGACACGGCCCCACAGAGCAGGCTGCTGCTCTCGCCATGGGGTGCTTGTGTGGGGTGCTCTCCTCCTGAGGCTGGGTCACATCATCCCCCTGACCCCACAGGGGAGTGAAGAGGGTCCCCTGCTCTGCAAACTGTGGATGAGGACCCTGTCTTGGGAGGGGAGAGGCTTGAATTCTGGCGTTTGCCTCAGTTTTTGCACTCAGCAGAGTGATGTAAGTCTGAGCTGTTGTGCAGCTGCTGAAACACACCTAGACAAGCCTGCAAGGCACTGCCCTGGAAAGCAGGTGATATGGTGCACAACTCTTTGAGGATGCAACCAAATCCTCATCTTTCATTCCCTATATAATTGCTGTCATCTGTCAGTGTGACCACCAGCAAGTTAAATGCAAGCAGCCAAAAATACATTTTACAAGAAGTTCAATCCTACCCCGCCTATGTTAGGTGTATCCTGCAAAAGCCTGTTGGGCTGTACACATACCTCCAGGATTTAGGCAGAGGGAGAATGGATGAGATTCTGGATCCCAAGCTCAGACATATTCTCCCCAGAAACGTGTCTCCTGGCCCACTCCGGCACTCCCCACAGCAGATCTTCTTGGGAAGCTGGTGAGCGTGGCTGGGCACCTCTAGAGCTCGTCAGGAGCTGGGCAGCCCTCATTTGGATCACCGTTCTGGTTGAGCACACTAGAAGGTCCTGTTCTCTACCTCTGTGGAGGAAGGTGAGTATGAGGAGGTGAGTATGGAGGTCTGCACTGCCTGTGCACAGCCAGAAGGAGTCATCCGCTCAAGAGTCTCTCCACAATTTTTCCCCAGGTTGTCTAAGGGGGATATGTACTTGTTTGCTGTCATGGTTTACAAAAAGGTGAGGCTACGTGCATCTTTCAGAATGAAGGATTGTCTCGAGCAAAGTACAGCTAAAATAGCACTTCAGACATATTTTAAGTGAGGATTTAAAGATGCTGTCTGACGAGCTCACTTAAACCAGGGGATGTTACAAAAGCTATATACTCATAAAAGTAAAACATTATGAGAAAAAAGCCTATGAAAACAGTGCAGTGCCAAAGCACAGGCCTCTGCCTCCTTTGATGCTGGCATTGTGCTAACACTAATTAGTGAATGGAAACTACTGTAAACTTTCTCCTCCTTTGCAGTACACAGAAGTCAAAATTCATGTCAGATTCCATTAAGAAATCAAAATGGCATTTTTCCAAAGAGAGCACACACTTCAGAGATGCAGGTTTCAGGATGTACCAAGTACTAAATGAGAGCCTATGACTCAGCACAATTCATTGTCACTTGTTCTGCCCAGCCACGTAAGGACAAGATAGTGCACAAAAAAAAGCCCCCAAAAAACCAAACCCACACACAACCCTGCTCCCTGCTTATATCTAAGGCTGTATCTGCAGCTCACCACCCAACCTCTGCCGTTGCTGCAGCAGTAAGCTGGAGGTTGTCAGATATCATGCAATACCCATCACCACCCGAGCTTAGCATAAAGGACTCAGCATACCTGTGCTACAGGAGAGCGGTCAGTGGTTTTTGCCCCCTCTCCCTACGGCACAGCAGCACCCCTGGTCGAGCAAGGGGTACCCAGACGATGCTCCCCTTCACCACTGTCCCTCTGTGGAGCGCAGCTCCCCTCCCCTCACCCTGGTGGGGGGAAATGTGGGCCTGACAAACCACAATCCCAACTCAATCAGGTGGCAAAACTCAAAGGTTATATTCACGAAGCATATCTAATTAAACTAGATCCCTCAGTATTGAAGAGCTGACAGCCATTAAATGACGGGATCTCCAAAAAGATCCCCACCCCAATCCCCCAAAACCTGCATGGGCAGCAGAGGGCTTGTACTCGCAATGACCCATGAAGAGCCATGGAGTCAGGCAGGAAGGGCTTTTGGAAGCCACCACAGCATCACCATGTTGTTGGAGGTTTATTCATCCTTCCAATATTTAAAGTATTGAAAACTTGACAGGTATGTTGCTTAAGCAAAAATAATATTGAGCCTTTGCCTTTTCCTCCGCTGAATTCAACCACCCCAGAGGGCATTTTATACCCACATTTTTATCAGCAGATCTCCCAATACACCAGGAAGCAGATATGTTTTATGCTCAGAAACCAATTTTGCTGGCAGTATTGCCAGAAGATCAAAGATCCCCTAATAGTACAGAAGGAGCAAGCTGTCCAAACGTCCCCTCTAATCTCCCAGGAATTTGCACTAACTTGCTAGGTAAGGTTGGGAGAGGTGCTAGGAAGGATGTTCTCAAAAATGCACTCATTCAGGAGAAGAGCCAGATTATGGGGAAAGGGAAACCTTGCATCCCGAGAAGCAAAAGTGAAAATACCTTTCATTAATTTAGCTAAAATAAGGAAAGCTATACGCTCGCTCTCTCACCCATACAACCCACCGCTTCCTGTGCTTGCACATCACGTATGGTCCAACCTTGCCTGCGTTATCAAAGAATTCTTTCACAGGCAGTGCTAGTCCCGATTATTTTTGTCTCTTTTCTTCTTCTAAAGAAGCTGCATGTTTTACAGTGAGGTACAGATAAGCTTTTCTCCAGAAGCAGCCGCACGTATCTTCCTGCTGTGCTGTTTTTCCCCTTGAGCAAACACCAGATGCGAGCAGTATGAGCAAATTGCCACCCTTCAGAAACCTCTGAGATCCTTTGTGTTTCTGGTCCACTGACCCACAGCAGAGCAAGAGGGCCAGGGCTGCCCCTGGGACGCGCTTTCTCTGGACACGCAGCTACACCCCTGCAGCCTTTGCTGAAGCACTGGCACAGGTTTGTGCTGCCCTGAGCATCTCATCTCTCCTTACCCCAATTTTGCATGGATTTGACTATGTTGGCATGAGTGAATTTTCTCTCAGTTCTATGTAAGGAAAGTCAGACCTCACGTATCGCCTCGAGGGCACAGCCAGAGCTTTTGCAGTTGCTCCCAAAATACCTTCCTGAGCAGCAGCAGAGGAACCAGATGAGCCCAAGGGTAAGGCGGTGAAGTGGGTCTCTTCATCACTGCATCCTGACAGCTTGGCCAGCACAAAACGTGGCTGCCATCATGCCAACAAGGGTCTGCACAACAGAAACACATAGCACCCGCTCTCTAGTATCTGTCCTGTCCTCCTCTGCCTCTGGTGAGTGCTGGACGCAGCCCAACCTTCTGGCCATCCTGACACTCCGCGACCCATTGGCGCATCTCGTGCCGCGGCTCTGGCTTCCTCGTCCCTGCAGTTTGGAAGTGGTGAGCAAGAAAACTGCCTGTTGCTCAATCTTTCTGCAGGTCTGTCCTGGTTTCACCTAGGATAGAGTTAATTTTCTTCCTAGTAGCTGGCATAGTGCTGTGTTTTGGATTTAGGATGAGAATAACGTTGATAACACGCTGATGTTTTTAGTTGTTGCTAAGCAGTGCTGACACCAGTCAAGGACTTTTCAGCTTCCCCTGCTCTGCCAGGGGCACAAGAAGCCAGGAGGGGGCACAGCCAGGACAGCTGACCCAACCTGGCCACAGGGCTATTCCATACCATATGGCATCACGCTCAGTATAGAAACTGGGGGGAGTTGGCCGGGAGGCAGCGATCGCTGCTCGGGGACGGGCTGGGCATCGGTCGGTGGGTGGTGAGCAATTGCATTGTGCATCACTTGTCTTGTATATTCTTTTATCATTACTATTATTACTTTCTCTTCCTTTTCTGTCCTATTAAACTATCTTTATCTCAACCCACAGGTTTTACTTCCCCCCTCCCCCCCAATTTTCTTATCCACCCCACTCTGGGGGGTGAGCAAGCGGTGGTGTGGTGCCTAGTTGCTGACTGGGGTTAAACCATGGCAGGGTCAAGGATGAAAGTCTTTCCGTATTTGTAAACTGAACCAGACATCATAGGCAAGCGTGAGCCACATCACCCATATTTTCTTAACTGAAGTTATGCCACAGGGCCCTGTATATTAGATAGCTGCTTGGGCTATATAACAACTTGCTTGTGGCTTTATAAACCGACGGGCAAGATCATTGCTTGGTTAGTACATGAGGATCATTCCTTGATTAGTACATGAGGTTAGTACACATAGGACATCTTTCTTCTCTGATCAGAACCAAGCAGAAGGAAATTAAATCCTGAGGCTTAGGAACAGCAAGTACAGAAAAGTCAGCCTAAGCGTGCTTTTACTCCACCTGGAGCCAGCATTTTCTGCCAGGTTCCTCTTTGCTTTGACACACACATCTCACCGGAGAAAAAGCAAAAGGGTGTGAGCTGACTCAGAGGACAGGAATATCAGACAGGGCACTCAGCACCTGAAACACCTTGAAGCAAAGGTACAAGCTGTGATTCTTTTCTTCCAGAAAACATTGGCCAGCTCCTACATGCAAACAGCCATAACTGGCCAATTCCATTTCACCCAATATTTTGAGTGGCCAGAGCACATGTTTAGAGAACACCGGTAAGAAACTGGTGCCAAGCTAAGCAGCCTTTGGCACAACCTCTCAGCTACCAGCAGCCATGGCTGCAGCAGGCACTCCTTGCACAGCACCATATGTTTTTAGACAATTCCCTATGTCTTGCTGAAATTAGAAACAAACAATAGTGACCTATATGAATTAAGAACATATTAAAACGATTGAGGCATTTCCCTAACTGAAAATACATGTAGAAAAACAAACACAGAGGTAGCATTAGGAAAGCATAACTCTGGTTGGGAGTTTCTGCTTTGTCATGGTGCTGAGCCCACTCATTCGGTATCACACAGTACCTCTGGACCATAAATGCATTGAAAATGAGAAGACTGTGACTATAGATGTTCATACAGCAGCACCACTATTGCAGCTGGTGCTGAGTTCAGATCCATCCCGTACAGCATCTCACACCATGCTGTACCTGAGCACCGTCTGCTGTGCTAACACAGCTGCTACCCAGTTTGTTCTCTGGGCTGGAGAAGAAACACGTGCTGCAGTGGCTTCAGCAGCAAGTGTCTGCTCAACTGGTGGACAAGAAATCCCATTTTTACCAAAAATCAATACCTAATTCTCCTCCCTTTCAAATAAAAATGGCTCCTTTTTAATACCTACCCATAGTTAGTGTCCCAAGCTGCCTGCAGACTACATGCCAGCCACGTGTGTAGGTTAGGAGCTGGCTGTGCTGGGAGAAGTAGCCTGCCTGCAAGCATGAAGCTTACCTAGACTTGCCTACTGTGCAAATCCAATTAATCAGCACTTAAATCCTTACCTCACAGCAGGGCCTGCAACACAGAGGTGAGGAGCGAAGCAGCGAAACAAAGCTTAACACACAGGGTCTACTGCTGGGCTGCTCTGTTCTTGAAGGCAAGTCCTTCTCTTCCTTATCTATATCAGCGTCATGTGTTAACTGTAACTTCCTCGCAGCAGAGATGTCATCTCTCGCTTGCCTAGAAAACCTCTCACAGAGTTTAGGCACGATGTAATTAGAGGCAATGATGGTAATAATTAATTGATTTTGAAGTTATCATCCGTCTTCAGTGTGTTTAATGAATGACAGAGCCTCCCAGAAGTGCCAGAGGCTAAAAGCGAACCTCACATGCATGTTGGAAGACGTTAATTGTGGTAGATAGGCTGTCAGCACTCCAGTCAAACTTTTATTGTCAGTCATCTGGAGACATGACCCAAGGCTACTGAAAAAGGCAGAGCTGGAGAATATATCAGCTAATGGCTCACGTGGCTAGTAGTCAAAGGCAGTGACGGGGAGAGTAATATTGAAGCATAGCCCAAGAGTTTCATACCAGTCCACTGAAATAAATGCCTTGATGATGCACAACATCTATACTGCCAGCCTTAAAACCCAGCCCCTCAGCATACTGTCCTTTTTTTTTTTTTTGTGTGTGTGTGCAGCCATAAAAGAAACAAGGGGAGATGGAGATTTATCAGTCATGCAAGTTCAGCAGAAAGCTCAGGAGAAGGAACGAGCTCTCTGAAGTTCAGAAGGCCAGCTGGCAGTTGTGATCGTGAAAGGCACACCCACATAACCTGACAGCTTTCTGAGAGCTGTGACATATTTTTATTCTACACCATCAGCTCGTAGATGGGCAAGAAAGCAAGAATCTTCTTGTGCTACCATCTCTGGAGAGGGGAACTGTTGGACAATAGAAGCTCTGTCCTGCTTTCACCATCTATAAAATTTCCACCTGTGAAAAATTCTGGGAAACCCAAGTCAAAAACATGCATGTGAGGAACAGAAACGTTGCACCTCTGCAGCTCTGCGTGGATGCTGTGGATCAGCAGGCAAGCCCCCAGCCCGCCGGGTCTGCTGCTCGCTCAGCTCCCTCACTCTGCACTCCTCTTCACCTGGGTTTTTTATATGTATATTTATATACACATGCTTTAAATATGCACACTTGGACATTTTCTCCACACACCGCATATTTTTGTTACTTTAGCCATTTCTTTTCCTCCTAAGCAAACAAGCCTTCCCGGTTTTTTTAATTCCCTCCCACTCAAAACAATAGGCTAGACATGGAGTGAAACTGTCCCTCCTTAAATCAGGCTGCCACGCATTCCTCTTGCTTTAAATAAGGGACTATTGCTAAACTCATAATTTCCATTCTTTCTTGGTCAACAAGCAAGGCTGAAACCCATGCTGGTTCTCAGTCGGGGCTGAAAAATCAACTGCTGTTGCCTGTACCTTGCTTGCTGCCTGTGATAATCCATACTCAGTCGCCGACCGGGGATAACACCACCACAAGCAAATGGCGAGGTGACCTTAATCACAATGTTTGTAGAAGGGTTGGACTTCATTACTGAGATGTTTTAACAAACTACTCTATTTTCCTGCTTTTAAAAATTCCTGGCTGAACCTGTGCCTTCTCATTATTGAAAAGCAAACGTCCTCAGAAACTGGGTTGCCAATAAAAGAAGAGCTGATAGCTAAAAATAAAGTTTCAGATCCAGACAAAAATGCTTTGAAAGACGCAAACTTATTGTGGGAGAGCAGTTCTTTCATTGAAAGCCCAAATTGCTACAAAACCCATGGGTTTTGAAAAAGTCGTTATGGCAGGAACACCATCACCGTCCATACACCTGAGCTCTGTTAGCTTCCCAGCAAGCCATCCCAGGCAGCAGCGTGCCGCCCTGGGCTCAGCCCGCAATGCCTTTTGCAGACATATCCCAACCCAGCAAAGTCCAGGGACTCCTTGTTGCTGACTCCTGTCAGTCATCTGGACCTAAATCCTCTGTCACACACAAATGAAGATGTTCAAGTGCAAGACGCCAAATGTTCCATATCTTGCTAAGGTGAGATCCGTGTGCCAAGCAGCAGGTCCGTTTTATTTAGAAAACTGTATAGTTATAACAAACATTTTCCCCAAGCGGTGGCATTACTTGACCATGCCATTCATAATGCAGTGACTAACAGATTTACTAATTTTAAGTCTACTTTGTTTGTGCCACACTAGGAAATGGAAAATGTGAATTCCCATTGTTCCATTCTTGCGCCAGATATAGTACATTATTCCTTTTGTTTGGAAAGTTTTGTTTCCAAACACCATCCGTTACTCAAACTGTATTAACGCAACAAATTTACCATCCAAATAGTTTCCAGTAGATCTCACCAAGAGGATGTTTTTTCTGGTGTTATGACCAGCTGCACTCATGTCAAAAAGCTCCACTTGGCATCATCTTTTAACCCAAATGCTTTTAAAAAAATAAGTGGGATTCTTGTCTGTTCGGGATTTTTAACTGCCAGCGATTCACTACCTGCGAGCATCACAGGAATGCTCTAGACAGCGAGGACCACTGGAAACTACTCAAATGTTTTAGCACCTTAGTCTAGGGTATTTAATCTGAACCAAAAGCATTTGGTTCGATTATTGCAGAGCATTGTAGGCTGAGTTCCCAGCTGCCTGTCCCCATCCTACACCACCCCAACAGCAGTTCAGCTTCTCTGGAAGGTTTTCCTCCACGGTACATTGATTGGAAAAAACAAAGTGATTTGAGATCCCCTGCCAGTGTGTGTTTGGGAAGCACCACGCACACCCTGATGCACGGGGCAGACCAGGCTGCCCCCGAGGCTGTGGGTCATGGGGTGCCTGTGGCCACCCTGCTTCCAGTTCTGGTTGCAGGCAGTTCTCACCAGCTCAGCCACCGTGGTTCCTCTGGAAGGCTCAGTACTGCCACCATTGTGCGACCAGAGACAGGTGGCCCTGTGATTGCCCTTGCCCCTCCAGGCCCAGCACCAGAAGCAGCAGGTCTCACCCAGCGATGACAAGAAGGGAGAACTCAGGTATTTGCTGTGTATTGCCCCTCACTTTCTGTCCTTAACCCTGTACCCATGCCGTGACAATGGCTGGGAGGTGGATGAGTCCTTGAATCTTTAGCATAGATGCTGCTGGTTTTTTGTAATGCTCCTCCAACTCAGCTCTGCTCTAGCAAAGCTGATCTTCAGTATCTTTAGTGTTCCTCATCCTTCACAAAATGTAATAATGCTTCTGATGGCAAATTAATTAAACACGTTGACAGCCATGATTTAATTGTCAGAGTGGAGACAACCTCTTGGAAAAAGTCAGAGAGAAGAGAGTACCTTAAAGTAAAGTTTTCTAGGACAAAGCAGTAGCATGAAAACAGTATTTTTGCTTACTCTGCCACACGTGATTTCACCTCATCACTACATCTCAAGTTCAAAGTTAACCATCTATATTTCCACCAGAGAAAAGTGTTCCCATGGTTTGTTTTCTTTTGAATCTCATCCAAAAAGTCACACACAGAGTTATGTCAATAGGTGTTTGTGATCTGAATACTGCTGCATCACACCAGTGAATAAACCAGGACATCAAAATTGCTTAAAAGTAACAAGAAACAAAACTCAAGTTGACCCAATTCCTCTAATAAAAATGACAGAGCAAGTACCTATCTGGCACATGGAAAAATAACCAAGATATCAATCCTTTCCTTTTTAATTAAAGCTGCAATGTGCAAACCCTCAAGTGAGACTGGGGTGTCCTTCAGCAAGGTGCCCCGTGAATGCAGCCCCATGACTCCTTCCCCAACACCCAGCCAACAAAATCAGTGATGTTCCCCATCCTTTGCACCCCATCACCTGATGCCCCACGAGACACTGCTCATGCACGTGGGTCCCTCCCCTCCACAAAATACAGCCCTGGTGAACGAGGGCTGCCCAGACCTCCCCCCTTCCTGCAGCACCAGCAGCACAGGTGGGTCTCAACAGAGGTAGGTGGCTTCATCTCTGTGAGGCAGGGTACCCCGACAGCTTTTGAAGGGCAGATTCCTGGCCTTGGAAAGCTGTTCTGCCTCCACTTTCTCTCCAGCATATGCAAGGCTTCAGATGGGAAGGGGTGGAGAGGCACTGCTAGGTCTTTCAGTCCCTGATGCTGGGGGAAGCCCCACACCTGCCTCCTTTGCCAGATCCAGAGATCCCTGGGCCACCACTTTGGCCTCCTTTTTTCCCAGGCAGCACCAGACAGCACCACAGTAACTCACGGCAGCATCCTCACTAATAAGAGGAGTATCCATACTCAGAGGGGAAAACTGATGACTATGACTTTTCATACATTTGGTCAAAGACTGGTTTTGTTATTTTTGCGCTTTACTTCCATCAAGTTGTTTTTTATGTTGTTTTTGTTTGTTTGTTTGTTTTTTAAACCAAGATCAATGTCAAATCACCTTGCAAACATTTACATATGTAGGAAAAAACATTACCAAAAAAAAATTTGAGAAACAGTTGAGAAAAAGCTCAAAACTGAACAAACAGAAGAAACTACATCCCAGGTCAGGTAGCAATGCAAGTCACTATTTAGACATTGCAGTAGTACAAAATTCATATTTTAGCCTGTTTCTAAGGTCAGTATTCTGTATGCTTTGGTTTTAAAACTGAACCACTGGATATCTGGAAGGAATATATACCTCTTAGGTCATCTGCTTAGGGTAATGATATTAACGCCAAGACCAAATACATACACTGATGAGGCTGCACATGCTCTCTTTGCAATAAGAACTCCACATCTGAGCCAGCTGGCGATGGCGGGAGAACCTCATCCTTTGACACCTTCCACCGCAGGCTGGGTCAAGCTGGTGTATGTTCGTTCCAGTGCTGAGGCAATACAGTCCCAAAAGCTGCTGCAATTCTGCCCGAGAGCTTTCACCCGATTTAGTCCTCCTGTTTAGAGGCTTCCTTTCTGCGGTGTGACCATCACTGGATTTTACAGGTTATAAAAATACATTTAAAGAGCAGGTATTTACATGGATTTCATTCACGAGTTGCGGCATTCAGCGCTGGCTCAGTGAGAGCTACTTTGCTACCAGTGGGCATGACTCCCACCGAAATAAAGGTCATGGCAAGGCAAAAGCAACTGACAAGCAAGGAAACATGGAGTGACCAAACCTTCTGGACACAGATGATCCTTTTGCTCTCCTTGTACAAAAGGAACCCCGAGCAGGACACCAGGCACTTAAGTACCTCCAAACAACAGCAAGGGCACTTTACACCACACTTGCACAAACTGATCCAGTAGTCTACAAATTATAAAAATTGATAAAAAATTTGAGCCAAACCCAGCACTGGGTGCCTGGGCCACCTGCCACAAGGCACGCCTCCCTCAGCAACCACCCACTGGCCAGCCTCCAGGCAGCTCACAGGCTGACATCCCAACACTGTTCTTTCTAGAGCACCTAATGACAGTCAAATGTGTCAAACCAAAGCTTTTTTTCTTTCAAGGTAGGTCAGAACTTACCTACCTGCCCAAACAGCAATCAGTCAACAAAGGAAGCTGCATTCAGAGCAAGGCAAGTGCAAATAATTGGGTGGGGTTTGGTTTTTTGGTTGGTTTTTTTTTTTTTTTTTTCTTAAGCTAAAAAGGAGAAAGAGTGCTTCTCTCCCTGCCCCTCCCAACTCCACCCAGAGCAAACCAAACACAAAAGCCTTCTGTTCAGTCTTCAGAGTAAAAATCCCCTTTGCGTTTCAGGTTTGGGTTTTTTTTTTTTTTTTTTTGATAGTATGCTGTTAACTGAGGTTAAAAACTGTGAAAATATGTTGATTTGGAACACAAGGACTCCAAGCATGCGTCTATCACCATGTGGTCGCACACGCATAGAGGCATCTCTTCTGCTCCATCTTCTGTACCAAGAAATAGTTATACAGAAGAGAAAAAAGAAATAAAAATATGGGGTAATTCCCATTAAGATGCTCCCAGTACACCCATTTACGTGGCAGTCAGGACATTGCAGCCAAAGATGAAAAGGAGGGGATAAGTTCTGTGGCTCTAGCCCTGATCCTTTGAAGTCCTAAGAAATAAAGGAAATGGATTTTCCCTTGTTGGAAAAATCATTGGGTGAAATTCTCCAAATATCTTTTTAATTCCATTTTCAGTAGTCATAGAATTGGATTGCACTGGTGGAAAGGGCAGGGAGTAGCACTTTGCGGCTCGAAATCTGCAAGTTACAATTAAAAGGCTTTCAAGCAGTCAAGTTCAGCTTTCACTACCACAAAAACTTTTGCTGGCAGCTGTAATCGTGGCTTCTAGTTGTAAGCGCTTGATGCCTGCTGGGTTAAAAGTGCTAGCTGGGGAACCTGAACCTGCCAGGGGCCTGGCAAGGCATACAGACTCTCCCCCTCCCTCCCATCTTCCCAAGGGGAAAGTTACATGCTTGCTTAGGAGATAATAGGAAAAGAGAATTTGCGAGCAGCTGTTTGTGCTTGAGGATCCATCTGCTGCACCACGTAGAGCTTTGACGCCTATTTTAAGATGCACAACGTGGGTGTCTGATTTGCTGGTAAAGGTAACGATCATAAGAGGCTGGATGCTCACACGCTCTTGCAGGTTTGGACTTCACCCACATGAAAAGGCTGGCCTCAGCTGGAGCCAGCTCATGGCGGCGCTGAGACAGTCAGTGTGGACATGATTCAACAGTAGGTGAGCTCAGGTGTTTAATACAGTCGGTTTTCTGATGCATTTATGGGCCCCTGGTAATACCCTGAAATACTGCTGAGTTGGACAGACTGGGACACAGAGCTTGAAAAGAATTCGGACCTCTGTGAACAGACCTTGTCCATGCATCAAAAAGCCACCCTATCTTTTCTACCAAATTCTTTAAAAGCACTTCAAAAGCTTCATCACTGCAAAATACCATTTTCACCTGTAATAGATGTTTTTAAGCCAATTGTTCCATAAGCAGCAGGAAGAAGGAAACTTGCTTTCTCATGGGTTACCCACTCTACAGTTGGATTCTTCTGGTGCTCAAAAAACCCCCCATAGAACAGCAGAAGTGTTCCAGGAAGGCAGGACACTTCTTGTGTGCATTTCCCTCCCTCATTTTGATTCCCAGCTCCACGTTGATTTTCTGGTCCCTGATAAAGTCAAGTCCTCTGTTTCTTTGCCCTCATTAGGGGCGCTAGCAGGCATCTCTCCTGCATCCAGCCATTTATCATCTTCTCATGGAAGTCCCACGTACCTGGCCAGACAGCAAGATTACCTGCAGTATAAGCTCTCCATGTGGTTTCTGTCTGAAGCCCAATTTGTGGATTTCATTTGTGGAGGTGCAGAATTTTCTGTGCCATCTGGCAGTGTGTAATCAAGAGGAACACAGGGAAATTGAGACGTTTGGAAGCAAAATAGCTAGGATCTGCAGATAGCAAGCAGCCTCATAGCCAGCCAAGCTGTGGTGTCATTGGCAGTAGTCTGCCATTTCCAGATCCAGGCTTGGTGATTTTGCAACGGCAGCCGAGGAAGCACTTGTTTTTACAATGACTGGGGACCGTGTTGCTGTTCGGATTGACTAGCAGTAGCAAAATGGCAACCTTCTCACTTCCCTCTAGCCTAGGCAATAGGCAACAGCTCCACTAGTGTGTCCTCAGGCTATAACAAGTTACACTGTGGGTAACGGAGCAAATGCACCTCTTCAGCGCGTTTCCTTCTCTGCCAGCAGTCAGCATCTATGTAGATGCACAAGCAATTCTGCATGACTCAGCTGGCCAAGTGAAGGCATCTACTGCCAAGGAAACAAACAGCGCTAGCATCCGCTGCCTGCACCGTCCCTCTTACCGCTCGCCACTGCCTTGTGCCATCCAAACTACAGAGGCAGCACAACTTCTCAGAATTTAGATCAATTCAACCTGCCCTAAGGTAAGAAATCGATTTCCAGTAGGACTTCATTTTTTAAGTGTTCTCTTAAATGGCTCTGAGAGCTTCCTCCATGCTGGGGAGCTCAGAGCCAAGCCATAGACTAGAGCTGTTTCTATCAACACCTCACTCATGCTCAATGACGACTTCTTTCCGGCCTCCTCAGTGTCTTCTCTCACATGCCTGCGTGTCTGGTCCTCTCTGCTCACACCATAGCTCTAAGTTGCTTGAGACAGACAACTTCTGGAGCCTGGTGTTTGCAAAGCACACGCGTCATTGTGAACTTTGGTGAACAACAATTAATCCTAGCTTTTAACCTGAGCAGTTGTTCTTCCCTCCTCCTCACAGCCTACACATCTGCCACAGCCCTCAGCAACCCTGATATCTGATAAGCAATGTACCCCTAAAACAACACAGCAACACCTTGCTTCCATATTGACATTCTCTGACACGGAAACTGGGCTACATGTAAAATGAGTCCCAGAATGGCTCTGGCAATGTGTTGGCTGTATAAAGGAGTTAAGGGCAGAGAGGTCAAGTACTGAGCAGTAAACCTTTGGAAACCTTTGGGAATAGAAGGAAGATACAGTACACGTGGATGAGTTAATCCACTGCCATGCTCTGTGGAGAGGAAAGATTGGGTATTTACTACTAAGCAGCACAACACTCCACCAAGATGGTGCTATAGTTCCTTCCCCGGATGGTTCCACAGGCTGACAAAGCACGGAAAGTTCTTGCTAAATGTCTCTCCCACACAACACAATTTGGCAGAGATATTAACAGCATAACGTACTGCACCTTCTTTTTAAACTCATGTAAAAGTTTTGACTGCTAAACCACTCTCCTTAATCAGCAGTGAGCCATTAGAACTGCTTAACAAGTGCTAGAACACTGTCCCATGCTCAGGAAGCTTTTTGACTTGCAGGAGCTATATTATACCAGCATCAGCCTATAATCTAGGTTGTATCAAAGTTTCCATTCTATAATGCTGCCCTGGAAGGAGAGAGTATCCAGAGCTAAAGGTACCTAGAAAACTTAGGGTTACTCATGAAATTGCTTGGGGCTTTTGTTTAGTATTTTTAAAGTGGTTTTTTTTAAAAAAAATTATAATATAAACTGTTTATTACACTTGAGACTTCAAACTGAATACCTAGCTGTGACTCACCCAAATTAATTCAAGACCTTACTGTCAGGTACAACAGCCCCATGCCCTTTCTTGAAGATTTTCCACAGCATAAACTGTGTTATTTTCATGAGCTTGAAGTTTTTAATCTTACCCTTCCTCAAGAGATCTAAGGCAGTAGAAGTCTTCACTCGCACTACTAGTCCTCCAGCATAATTAGGTTAGCTTTTCCTTGCTTATTGTGAGCACACTGCATCTAAGCGGACTTCCTTATGGCGCAGCAACACCAGCCCTTCAGATGATAAGCTGAGCTATATAGTGCAGGACATGAGTGTCCATGTACCTGCTATCAGACTGAATTGTATATTCTCGTTTTATGCTTTATATATATAAAGCATAAAAAATGCCTCCCAGAAAAGGCCTTAGTCCTTAGCTTTAAAAATAATCTAAGAAATTATATTTGCTTGTGCTTTTAAAAATAATACCATAGTTGTGCTTGGCTGAACCTTGAAACACAGAGATCCTGATCAGCAGCACCATGACTGGTAAGACCACTAGACCTGTCCGCTTGGTTCAAGTGGTAAAGGAAGGTCAGTGAAATACAGATGTGCAACTGGAGCATAAGAAAGTAGAGGCTCACCCTCTGTAAACCTCAAAAATTAAGAGGAGGGTAGGGAGTTGAGAGGTACCCACTGCTGCACGAGGAACGCAGTGACATGGAGCCTGTGCTTTGGCAGAGGAAGGTGCTAGGGACATGGGTCCAGCTGCTGGATTGGAGCTACTATTACAAAGAGGATCAGTGTGATGGTCCCTACAGCAGTAGTATTGCCAGTGGGTACGAAGAACCTGGAGGACTACTGCATCCACCACGATGAGGCATACACGGGGGCACTGAGGAGTGCTGACAGAGGAAATCTGAGCCGAGCTTGCTCCGATGTCCATGTCAAACTCTCCCTGTTTTGGTTCCTTCCTATAGGCAGACTCCTCATCTCGGCCTCAGGAATCTCTTTTGCCTCTCCTTTTCCTCATGATTTCATGCAGGGTTGGCACAAGCCAAAGAGCTAGGGCAGGCCTCCAGCTGCCTCTCACTCCAAGCTGCAAGGTGACCCTCTCATGACCAAGAACAACAACAACTGCAGTTGCTGCTGGCCATCCCGGTTAGGACACAGGCAGAAGTGAGAGTGACAGATGCCAGCGCATGACCTGAGATGCCTGACACTCGGCCACCCTGCTGACTGGCCCAGACAGGGAAAATGATGGTGGCAGAGTCCCAGGTGTGGTCCGGTGAGGCCATCTTCTCATCCAAGAACCACAGTCTAGAGAGAGGAACAGTGTGCCAGCTGTGGCCACGCCTTTCCCCACACACATGCCTTGCAGTTCTTGAAGCAGTGTGGATTTAGTCATGGATCAGGTCACAGATCACACGACCACCTTAAGTGCAGCAGGAAACCAGCAAGAGACACTAGTGACAGCTGCTGGTTGTTCACACTTCCTTCCAGTTTCCTCATTCCAAATCGGTTCACCTGCTCCTAGGATTTCCTTCTGCCCTCCTTCTGCCTCTTACCACGTTTTCCATTGCAGCATGCTCCCTCTCTTCTCTCCGTCTCAGTCTGACTACCACTCACTCTTCCTTAAAATATCAACATAGGAAATTTCATGGGGGAGGGGGGGAAACAACACACACAAAAAACCAAAAACTTCTAGAGCAATGGACTGCAGCATGCAAAAACTCTTCTTGAAAGCCATTTCCATCTTTTTGAATGAAATCCTGGGCATGGCTGAGGAAGTACAAGCCTAACTCTTTCAGTCTTTAGAATAACTCCAGTATATCTAAGAAGTTCATCTTAAGACAGCTTGCGCAGCTACCATGTTTCAGAAATAGCCACCTTACGCAGACTGGAAAAGTAATTATAGGCAAGACTTTACCCTGCAGCATTTCCCGTCCCCCCCCAAGAAGTAAAACACCTTCCATGTGTCCTTCATCAGAGACAGGCATATTTGCCTTCAGCCTGAACACTGTGTGTTATGACATGCAATAGTTTTGACCTTCAGTATCAGAACAAGCAAGATGCTGTAATTCCCTTTCACAAGAGCTATATTTGTGTGTATATTCTCTTTGCATACTCTTCCTCCTTTGAACGAGGTACAGAATACACAAAGCATCTAAAAGATAACATTTGAGAAATAATTACTTGGCTGAACAAAAATTTCCTTGCAGCCTGTAAGAGTTCACTAGCCGTCCGCCTCTGCAGTTCTCAAGAGGCCAGACACGGCATTTTTAGTAACATTTGAACGGGACACAAGATACCAGATGGACGCTGAGCAGACACTAACAAACGCTGGAAAATCTGTCACTTTCTAGAGAAGTAAATGCACACAAAATCTCCACACGTTTGCTCTGGTAAAGTGCTAGCTGACTGCTGATTTGTTTGTCCTTACTGAGCAGGGGATGCGCCGAAACAGGGGTGAGCCCCCCCCGGCCTGCTACACAGCAGCGCTTCAGCACCTGAACCATTTCAGTCACTGCTGAGCGTAACAAGCGTCTCCGCACCTTGCTGCTTCAAGCCACGCCAGGCCAGCGCGATTACACTCCATTTCACAGAACGGGCAAAATCTTAAGAGTGGAAAACAAGAGGTACAAAGGACTGTGCAACGGCTTTTTATGCCAACTCATACATTTCCCCACCTGAACATCAACAAATTGATCATTACTTATCATCACACAGGCTCAATCTGACATGGTTCAGCTCCAGTCCTGGAAAAGGCCAAAAAAATTCCCCGCTGCTGGTAAAGGCACTTTACGTAGCTGTTCCTCTTTGTATTAGACTGACAGTAACTCATATTAAGAAATGCTTTTGGATAAACTCACCTGTTTCAGTCAGATACACCCTGTGAATTAGCATCAGTTTATACAGTGGCCACAAAGAGCTGGGCATCTGAACTTCACCTTTCGCGTTTGTAACCAGCCAGTTTTCACCGTGTGTGTTCTATGTGCCCCTTTAAAGCAAACAGTTTTAGGAAGAAAAGTTGACAGAAGTAGTTTGAAATTTTTCTTATAATACTTTAAACATGTCTAATGGCTATGTAACACTAGCAATTTTTATGCGCGTTTTCGTGGTACAAAGCTAGGCCAGGGCAGCGGGTAGAACGAATGACAACGTGATAAAAATAGAACTACATCCCAGATAGTTTCTGTCCTCTGGCATAAAAATCATGCCCCACTTTTAACAGGTAGCTCCACTGCTGGTTACACGTCCTTTGAGCTGGTGTGCTTAAATATGAAAGTTAGATTAACACTAGTTTGAAAAGGTATGGGACAAAGATATCTGCAAAATTGCAAGCATTAACCATCACTGCAAGCCTGCAATGAATGCCAGCTTTTTATAACTCGCTTTTCCTGGTATGTGAGCATTGCAGTGATGACTGCTTTTCAGTGAGAAAAAAACCTCTCCACTGAACCGCTACACCCCAGCAGAAACAGCCCACGTAACAAAATGCTTTCTCATTCGGATTAACCCCATGTTACAGTATGCATGCTTACTCGCGTAGAGGGATACTTGAGTAACTTTCTGCATCTCTGGGTATCGGAAGCAACCTTGCCCTGAAATACTGGATACGCATTCCATGTGCCTTTTAGAGGTTATAAAGCACAAACTGCACAAACAGAAACAAAAGCCTCCAAAACCTGTACTGCAACCTTGTAGCCTTCTAACAAGTTGAGATGTGAAACTAACTGCTAGCTGTCTTCCAGCAGTTAACCTGCTCTGAAAATGAAGATTTCTTAGGCTGATTAAAACACTTTGCATATGTGAACTTTTTCTCATGAGTTTTATCAATGAAATTAAGTAGAGCACAGTGTGCCACATTGCAACTGACTGCTAGAATGGCTTATGATTACCTTTAAAAAGTATTTCACTACAAGACTTCCTATACACCACAGATATGTTTCAAATCAACTATATTCAAAGGGATCAGAGACAAGGAATACTGTACTTTTGTAAACTAATAGTGAAATTATTTCTTTTCCACATCTGCTATTGTGATGGGAGCCTTAGCTGGAGGTTGAATTTAGAGTTTTAGTTTTATTTAGTAGCCTGCAATGTCATTGCTTGATATTTAGCTCCACCTATGGGCACCTCCACATACCTCTTTCAATTCACTGAAATTAAACAACAATTTAGTTATGCTTTAAGGCTCTAATGACACAAGTCTCCCCCACCCCCAAAGAAAAAGAAGTAGGTGCACAATTCTGTTGAGAACTGCACTGAATTTAGGATATAAGTTATTATACAAATCATACAGCACGAGAATTGGTTAATGGAAAGGAGAGGAATGAGGGAAAAGGAGGGAAAAAAGCAACCCAGACGACTGCATCTTAGAAATGAAACAAACAAACAAAAAGATTCAGGATCTCTTTTTAGAGAATATACAAGATTAATTCCTTATTTTCCAAGGCATTCCTATTGATTTACTCTTTTAAAGTCATGGGAAAGTCAGACTATTTTATTTAATTTTCCTGACAAGAGAGAGACATTTGTAAGGAAACAACATAAAGATGACTTCACCAAAATCTATTTAAAAGCCTGGCAGGTTTTGAAAGATGCATTTTAAAGCTTTAGAAGAACTATTAAAAAGAAAAATAAATTGAAAAGATCTTCAGAATCAGGGGATGCAAGTTTGACATAAGGGAGAGGGGAAAGCAACGACAGGATTTTGGCAGAGACTTAGCGGTATAACCTTTCAACCACTGAAATGCACAGAGGCAGAGCGCTCAGAGGGGAGCTCCAGAACATGCCTAAATCTAGCAGCATCCCTAGGCACCCCAAAAAGAACACCACATTCCCACAAAGGAAATACGAATCAAATGATGGTAATGTCTACCCGAATGACACTTAAAAGACCTCTTTAGCTTTTCCTCTTTAGCGCTCTTACAGGCTTGACATTGGAGTAACTCCAAATATTCAATCAGTCAAGAGAGACAACGCTCAGTGGCACAAAAAGACTCAAGGACAGATATAATTTCTACCTCTTCCTCCAGACTTCTGCAGTACCTCAGTAAGCCCTATTCTGTAAACTGAACCTGAACAAAATGGATTTGGACACAACAGAGTTGTGAGCAAAACACTGGCTACCCACTGAAGTCCTCAGTATCAAATACAAGTACTCCAAGACGTCTATCCTGACTAACAAGCATAACAAGTTGAAGAGTAATTAGTAGGTTATACACATAAAAAAAAAAAAAAAAAAAAAAAAAAAAAAGAGATACACAAGTCAAACTCCTGCCAATAACTCTAGGGCTCTTTGTACATTTGTTTATCCTTGAACAAGCTTCTCATCACTGGACTAAGAGGTAGAGCAGGATAGACACCATGAAAGTTTCCAGATGTTTGGACAACAGCGGATAGCAGCCAGCATCGCACTCGTGAGTCTGACTTGTCCGCAGGCCTACAGAAGTATCGAAGGTATCACAACAGCCCTATGAGATAGGAAATTGATTATGGCTTGGCCAGAGTTACAGACGCATGGCATCGGAACACAGGACAACAATCTGCACCAGCAAAATAAAGGATAAACATGTATAAATGACAGTAGGAAACATGCAACACAGAGCAAACAGAAAATCAGATGTAATTGCATTATGATTAATAAAGGACACAACACCTTGGGCATTAGGTGAATATAGGAAAAGTTCTTAGAGGTTTCATTCAAGCAGGATGTGGTAGTAATGACACCGCAAACAAAATTAATTCCTGGCACAACTTCAATGGCAAGAAAACATACACTCGAAGTGTAGGCAGGTCCACACAAATAAAGGTAGAAGTAAAAGTTAAGGAGATTGATAAAGGACCTGTTTGGTAGATGGTACACAATGAACCCAAATATGCAGGAAGAAGGACCAAAAAACAAAACAAACAGACAAACAAAAAAAAGATAAAGTGAGAGAAAGGTTTCAAGATGGGACAGAGATACAAACCTCCCAAAACCCCACCCCAACAAATTCATACTCCTATGAAAAGGATTGAGACTACGAAGTACAAGCTATAAATACATAATCACTCCAAATATGAAAGTCATTACTGACAGACTCCAAATCTAGCAGCAAGAGGAGCACCAGACTGAAGACTACCGAAAAATTTCTTGTCAGTGCTCCCCCGTATGCTGTGCTACCAGCACACAAGACCTTTGTTACAGGCTTTACAAAGGTTTTGCAAAGTTCTGAAGCAACAGACACTGAGCTGTGCCTATCCTTAGATAAGAGAAAAAAATTATTTCAGAAACAAGACTTAGGAAATGCTTGTAAGCCTCAGAGACTCTCAGTCTTTTGGAAATATGGAATAACAACTTGTGGAAGAAGGGCAGGTGTGAGAGCAGGAGGCAACATTAGGAAGAACTGTAGCTTCTTGAGCTGGTCTTCTGGAGACAAAAAGTCCAAAACAGAATGGCTGACATGACTGCCAGAAGTGACAGAGTGCCACATGAAGCCTCTGTCTCTACCTCCACCTGTTCAACCTGTCATACTTAAACTCCCAACTTTTTTTTTCTTTTCATACCTCAAATGGAGTATACCACAGTAAAAAACAATTGCCACTTACTTAAAAAAAAAAAAAAAAAAAAAAAAAAGCAAGATGACAGAGATGCTAGAATTTTAGATACATAAATACAGACCCCAGGTAAGCAAAAAAAAGTTTAAAGTGTGGTAGTCACTAATTTATCAATGGAAATTTGGTCCGCGAAGACAAATCCAGTCCTGCCAGATCCATCCTGTCACCTACTGATCAATCGAGTCACCTTTGTGATGTACAGTATCTTCGGGGAAGTCTTATCTTTGTCATTATTTGTTGCTTTGTTTTCTTCTTTTTAGACCTCCAAATATGAATTATTAAAAGCGTTAAGCATGTATAACTTTCTGCAAAATGTTTCTAAAGTGCGTTGGGCAAGCCAGGATAAAAGCAAAGATGACAGAAGTGCAACAACTGAACCCAAGACCTAGTAAGTGAATTTCTGAACTTAGTCTATGCTTACGAGTAAAGGTCTACCCCTTGCTATCATTCCATATGTTTGGAACTGGGGGAGGGTTCGGGACATACCAGAACAAGCAAGCAAGCTTTATAGATACAAATCACAATTTCAAGAACTTGTCTTCCCCAAGACATTCTTTCTAGTGTGACAAAGCGAAACTTGACTAGGCAGGTGATTATGCCTAGGGCAAAATCTGCGCTGTAACTGTTAAAATGGTGTGAGAGAGTTGCTGGAGTTCATTCCTTCCCCACCCTTGACAAGTCTGGACTACACAAGAACGACAACTAATACGCTTGTCCACTATTTCAAGTATCAAAGTTACTACACTTGTTGCTGCTTTGAAAAACAAAACCCCGATTAGAAACAAACTTTAGTCTTACATTTTGTTGAATTCACCTTGGTAACAAGCAAGGTCCTTAATGTAGTAATACAGGCACAAATGCATAACCCAACGATAGGAATGTGTTTCACTAAGCTGGCAACGAGTCTTGCAAAATGACAAATGCTAGTGATCACTTACAGATTTCTGGAAATTGCGTGTGCTATCCTTATGCAGAGGGCAAATAATAAGATAGAAGCTATACTTTCAAAAAGAAAAAAGAAAGGAGGTCTTATGTAAAGCAGGATGGCTCAGCTGGAATTGCTGTTTCACCGTCTATCTTTTGTTAGATCACTTAAGGACCAAGTTATTTCTGTTACTCTATGCAGGAACTCCCCTGGATGGGCCTGCTATTGATGAGCACTTTGCTATTTCAAATCACTTCTGTGTATAGAACAATTTCTTACAAACGTCAATACTTCCCAGCCGTAAGTAGAGAAGAATTATAAGCATTAATACCAATGACTCCTTTCTGCTGTGAAAGGATTTCTATCCCTATCAAGAGTGAAACCTTCAATGCATTTTTGTGTAACACGTTTTCAACGCAAAGACTCAGAGTTATAGGTAAAGCCATTTAAATGCTGATACATTTTCATATTCCAAGAGCTTTAAAAACAGAATTATTCATATTGTAGAAGAAAACTGGCAAGGATATTATGCATGCACAGGGATTATTATAGAACAGTAAGATGTTGATACCTTTATTAAGAAGCATGTCAACTTCAGGCACAGAATAGTGAGGTTTTTAACTGGAATATTCTGGACTGTATTTTATTCATTAGTAGATTCTTATACTTTGATTGAGATTATGCAAGTCTCTTAAGCAGAAGGCTGGAAAGCTTTTCTCTGAATAAACTAATCTGGTTGGTAAGGACGTGACCTGAGACAATACCCTTACCTTTTTCAAATCAGAAATGTTTGGAAGCTTAAAGTTCAGATTTTGGCGCAAAATCTTCAACCAATTTAATGCATAAATACCATGACATTTACAAGAAGACAACAAAATATTTTAATTTAAATATGCCCCATACTATACAACTGTATAAAATACCAACTAAACATTCGTTTGAACATTAAAAAAAAAAACAACACCCACAAAAAACCCCCAGAAAACTGCCCAAAACCAAGCAGCACACTGTAGTAATGATAACAGAAGGTGGCACAAGCCACGATATACAACTAGAAACGCAGGCAAGTTACTGTCTCACAACCTTTATTTACAATTACCATCAGAAGGGGAAACACACTGTAATCACCCCAAGACTTCCATGGTTCCTAGTGCCCACCTTATTAGGCAGATGTCAGTGTACTAAAATGTCAAAACCCATATTGGTATTTAACATTCTGTTCTTTCCAACTGAAAGGTAGCACTGCTTTCTTAGGTTTGCTCGGAGACAGAACAGCAACTACCTGGGTTTCTAATGCAAAACTAATGCTTTGATTGGTAATTGTGGAAAGACGGAAAAAGGACAGAACAGGAATTACTCCAGCAATTTTAAATTGAATGATGTGAAACACTAAGTCCAGCAGTAATTTGAGAAACATGGGAAAAAATCTTGGAAAGGCTTAAAGGCAGTTGTGGCAAACCCACCAAGTTTCTCTCCATTTTACTTATTTTGTGTGTCAATAAGCAGTACATGTATCCAGCTGATTGTTACACCTTAGTAACACAAAATAACCTTATGCACCCCCATGTCCATAAAACACAGCTCCAGCAACACATGGCATTAGCTCTTCCTAACACTGTTAACATGGAGAGCGTGCCACTTGAGTTAGGTCCAAGGCAGACACCCAGTGCCAGTGTTTGTTTCAGTTTACAGGGCATACCAATCAAAATAAGATTGTAATTGCAAGTATTACTAAAGTTCAATGTATTCCTGCTCTCTGTAGTCCCAGGATATCCATTTCTATTTTGCTTAGTATAATGACGGGCCTTCACTAACACTGCATTTACACTGCACCTCAGCTTGGAATGGCTTCATTATACATGTTACTTTTAAAAATACATGTTATTTATTTAAAAAACAAGGTGTGAACCTGGACATTTAAGTCAATGTTTGCTTCAAATGGCACCGAATGGATTCCTTTATATTTAAACTCCAGCTACAAAACCCACTCTCAGACCAACCGTGGCAAAAGCAAACCAACAGAGAGCTATGCTTTGATTTCTAAAAAGCATGTTGAGAAGCTTCAAACAGCCCCTTTCTAAAACTGTGGTATTTTCCCACACATATCAGTTACTATCTCTTAAAAATACTGAAACCTATTTCAAAGTGAGGATCTCCATTTTAAAAAACAAGTAATAAAATACACTTCTGCCATCTTTCTTCCTCTAAACTTTTATGTCATGAGCTACTATCTTTAATCACTAACATATAAAAAACCCTAAAGCTTCTCCCACATATACCCACTAAAGTATGCATCATTACTTGGCATTAAGCATCTCTAAATACCAGCTTATTTTGGAAGCAGAGCTACGAAAGTTTATATTTATGGACATACAAAGCCAGTAGAAAAAGATACAAGTGTGCAGCTTGTAGAACAGTTCACATCAGGAACGAACGAGGAAAAGGCACTCCATCTCTCTTCGCTGTTCTACACACTGTGTGCAATTTTTCAATCACTGTTAAACCTTTGCTCACAGCAATGCAGATTCACATACCAAGTAGAGTTCACGTGTCTCTGTTACAATTTTTTTTCACTGAAAAATTACATTGCTGTGAATATGCAACATTGGCTTTATTTATACATTAAAGAGTACTTTTTTTTTCCAGATGAGAAAGTCAAAGCTACCAAATGTTATTGAAGATATAAATTATTTAAACTTAAATAATTTAAAATCAACTTATTTAAACAACTTTCCTATTGCACATTTTTCCATTACTTTGCCAGATAAAAGCCTATATAGGCATTTAAAAGGTTAAAATTTTAAAAGCACAAGTTACATAGCACCAAAATAAGGTGCCAAAGAAATCATATGCCTGCTGGAAAATGAGTGCCCATAAAACCAAATATAAACATATATGTATATACACATCTAGTAGTAAGTCCGGGATGCTGAGATAATAAATACTTTAAACAATTTCCCAGATTTCCAGGAACGTGTGAGAAACTATAGAAAATAATGTAAAGTTACTTTAGAAGACCAAGAATACACATGCACAAAATCTATTAGAAAAAGGTTTACAATTCCCATACTTTAATCTTTAAAACCACCTCTGTTATCGCTATGTACTCCACACAATGACTAGTCTATTAGTTTGAGGATTTACGTGAGTCAGAAACAAAGAAAGCTTCCCCCAGTTGCTTTATAATGGAACAGCCTACAGTACCCCCAAAAAATAAACCTAGTTTGTCCTGTTATGTCCCAAAATGTCTTCTGCCTATCTTTAGTTCCCAGTGATCTGGGAATACACTCATGACATCCATCAACCCACAGCATCAAAAATAAGGATGAAACTTCCTATATTTTTTCTGAGCAAACTTATATTGGAATTTCTCCTACTATAACTGCTGCTGTTGCCACCAAGCCTGTGACCTGCTGTTTCCACAGTAAATGTTTCCCTTGCATACGTCTACTTGTAACCCTTGGAAAAACAACAGCAGTTCAACTTAAATGGGTAGGAGTATAATCTGGCCTTCTTGTCTGAATAATTTTTGGTTTGGGTTTCTTCATTTCTTCTTCCACATCGTTTTCCTGGTCACTCTCACATACATGGACGACAACACTAGGAGTAGTGTCAGTTGCAGCATGTAGCTCATACTTTTCTCCTGAAAGTTAAAATATTAGCAAAACTGGTTAAAAAAGATCCATTCTGTAGAAAAGTATGAAAGAAGTTACCAAAAAGAAAGGAACACATAAAAATGTGTACGTAGTACACTGATGTCAAAAGCCTGATGCCACAACGCATTAGATGGTGCAGGCAGGTGCGCTGCCAACAGTCATGTTTACCATCGGAAGTATTTAGGTTCGCTGTTTTTAAAGCAACATAGCTCAGCTGCTCTCTTAAAAGCAAGTTTCTGTAAATTACCCTAGGCATTCAAGAAAGCATTCTACATGAGCAGTCACAAGTTGTCTTGGTGGGTTTTTGTCATTTTAAAGCATACAAGACGATCTATCTGCTGTACCACATTCAGGAAGACTTTACTTTCCTGAATGATGGCAAAACCACAGGATCTTCCTTCCCTGCAAAAGCTTTCAGTGTTACGCAAGCTGGATGCAGCTCTTCCCACCTCACAGAGAGGTGCTCTAACGTTGTTCTGGCATTCTGTGGAGCAGCAGAGCTAGACAGCAGGCTTCACGCACACATAACGTGAAACACTCAGATATATACAGCCAGCGTGTAGAGGTGCTATGACACAAATTTTATTGACCACTGATGAGCAGTTCCACTGGGGAAAAGGCTCTTGCCTCCAGTTCTTCAGAAACACACAAGCCATTGTGCTAGAGTTACCCCTGTTTGCTCCTTGGTACCAAGTCATTAACTCCACATTCCAATGAACATCACACTCAAGAAGCAGAGCTTTACAGGGCTCAACATTCACAATATATATATGAAAAATCCCATGGGAAAAGGGATCACAAATCTGCCAATGAGCTTACTGCAGGGCATCTCAGTCACAGAACTTTCAGGGGAAAAAGGACCAACATTTACTGTTTAGTAAGTGTTTAAATATTTATTTTAAGACCTACAGGGTTCTTTTTGATATTGCTAAAACTTAAAAGTAAAGCTTGTAGCAGCACCCATGGAGCAAGCTCTAAGCTTTCATAAAATCAGTAAGCTGTAACATTATTTACTTATTTATTCCACGTGTTTCATCAAAACCAACTTTTATTCCCACAAGCATAGTCTTATGGGACTTCTGTTTCAAAAACTGATTTCAGGAAAATAAAATCTTTGACAAAAACATTTAGTATGTCAGCAGCATTCTTGATGGATGATTGGTTGTCCTGGTTTCAGCTTAATTCAGAGTTCAGTTTCTTCCTAGTAGATGGTATAGTGCTGTGTTTTGGATTTAGGATGAGAATAATGTTGATAACACGCTGATGTTTTTTAGTTGTTGTTACATAGTGTTTATACTAGTCAAGGACTTTTCAGCTTCCCCTGCTCTGCCAGGGGCACAAGAAGCCGGGAGGGGGCACAGCCAGGACAGCTGCCCCCAACTGGCCACAAGGCTATTCCATACCATATGGCATCATGCTCTGTATAGAAACTGGGGGGAGCTGGGTGGGGGGCAGCAATCGCTGCTCGGGGACGGGCTGGGCATCGGTCAGCGGGTGGTGAGCGATTGCACTGTGCAGCACTTGTCTTGTCTATTCTTTCATAATAATAATTATTGTTACTCTCTCTTCCTCTGCTGTCCTATTAAACTGCCTTTATCTGAACCCACAGGTTTTACCTTCCGTCGCCCCTCCCCACCCCCGATTCTCTCCCCCATCCCACTGGTGGGAAGAGGGTGAGTGAGTGGCTGTGTGGTGCTTAGTTGCCAAATGGCATTAAACCATGACAATGGTTTTACAGACCTACATGCAGGCTCATCTGCTTAGTTTACATATTTCTGGATAACAAAACGATTTGTGGCAGCATTTTATACCTCCACTTCTAACTGTAATATCCTTCCTATAAATTGTTCCTGCCATTATAATGCACATACCATTTAGGAGACAGTATTTATTAAAAACTGGCAATAACCCCAATTTTTATGCCAGCATAAGCATATATTTTTGTCCCTCCACAAACTGCACAGGGCTGAATTTTCACAGGTAAGAATTCCCTAGTGGTTTGAGAGATGCACATTATTTTCACTGGAAGCTTTGGATATCTCCAGCATACAGTCAGCCATAAACTACTACATAGAAAGCTGATGCATGAGGAGGTAAAAGTCCCGCCCTGCCCTCTTCTCCACCCCTTACTACTAACATAGTAAGACGTGTTCCCTAAGCTGGTAGGTAAACAGGTATACAAAAAGACTACATTAAAATGATTCAGACTACGCTTTTTTTTCTCTTTGATACTGCTACTAGATGTGGCCACTTTTTCTTTCCCCTAAACTTAACAGTACAGTTGCAAACAAGTTAAATTAGAGTTGTAGACTTTGGGAAATATAACTTGCACCAATATCATTACGAAGGTTATCTTAACTAAGGTATAAAATGACATCAAGGGATGTGATCATTAATCACTGAAAAGCGGAACCATGTTTAAGAGCTCAGTTTAGTGGAACTTTACATCTATTTCTGAAAGTTGTGTTTGGTTTAAAACACAAATAGCAGGTAGAACTGTTTCTCCTATCTGTGGTGCTATCTGTTTTTTATAAATAAGACCTATAAACAGTCTACACAGCACGGTTAGTTGAAGTGACAAGCAACTTAGGGGATTGCACTAGGAATAAGGGGTAAGTGTACATTCTTAATAACTCCTTTAGTTTAGACTGTGGGGAGAAAAAGAGGAACCCAATATAAGCTTTTTTACTTTACAGGGTGAAGCTATCTCAAAGTTTCCAGAAAAACCAAATAAATTGCAACAGATTAAAATTAGAAGATGCAAGGAGCGGCAGAAACTTCTCCCTCTCAACTCCAAAAGAAAATTAGGTTGATACCAATAGTTCCCCTCCTACACAGACTGCTGTCTCAGATACAGAGGTAATTCTAGCACAGAGCTACACAGCTGTTAACTGGTTCATTGTCTGAGTCTGAAATGGGATTTTCCCATCCCTTCAAAAGGTGCGTAACTACACAATTGCCTCTTCATTTTTAGGAAGCTGCTTCCTGAAAATTCTGATGAACAAGCTAATATACTGAAGCAACATTCAGGCTCTCTACAATCACAAAACAGATCACATTGTGGCAACTGGTGGGAAGAGGGTGAGTGAGTGGCTGTTACTGGATTTACTGGATTTAATTAGTGGAATTACTATATGTGTGAAAAACTAATACTTTTTCTGATATTACAAATTTAATTGGTAGATAGTGATTCATTTGAAAAGCACTAGAAATTCAGAAAGTTTAAAAAGTGTTTTACTCAACCAAAATTCTAGTGTTTCTACTCCTTCTTACCTGGTCCTAACTTGGAGATAGCATATAAAAGGTCATAGTTAATGACTGGAGTAGCGTCTTCTACTTGCTTCCAATCAACAGGTGGAGAGGCAGGAGGTGAAATCAAAAACTGTTTGTCTGGATTTGGTGGTGCCAAGTGTGAGCTTCCAATGTGCAAAGTCTGAAAAAAGCATAAAAGCCAAAGCTGTTTCACTACTATCAATGAATCCATCATTCATGAGGAACTTTAAGGTTTGGATAGATGTTATGCTGTAACAGGCACTCAAGGTGGCAGTATGTAACTATATTACTGAAGAGAGCTATATGAAAGACCCAGTATACAAAATACAGACAAGCCACCACATCTATTAACTCTGATGAAACATGCAATGAGGTATGCACATCCGCATCTTCTCATTATGGAGTTTTACAAAAATTTCACCAGAAAATATCTGTCCTTAAAATACTGAAGTAGGAGGAAGCTGGATATGGGCTTTAAGGCCTAATGACAAATGGTGTTGAAACTCATTACCACAAGTGAGAGTGGTGAGAATTCTAGAAGGTATATAAATAAACTGGCTCCTTCAGGACTGTCCCTAGGGACATCTGAAACAGACACACATAGATTAATTTTCCCATTAACTTTACGGAGGAAAATACACAGCAGCTACCAAAAAGCACACAGATTACCAGAACCTGAGCGTTTCACATCTTTGGCAGCAGACGCTAGCCAGCTATACAGCTGCACTGATGATGATCTCCAAGTACAACCGTGTGCTACACAAATGATTTGCAGGAGTGAGAGCAGGATCAACAGCTATAGTCCTGAACGTGCAGCTCAATGCTTTTGGATTCCCTCAGATGCTACTTGAGCGCACACGTGAGTGCATGTGTACTGTTAGCAGAGCACACTTGGCTTCCCCCACCCCGTTAAACTCTATCTTTGACTTGTGCTGATTACTATCATCTACTCCCTTTCCCCAAGGTCATCAAAACAATACAGAGGGAGACATAAATGCAAAATATGCAACAGCCTCCAAATACTTGTAGCTTTGGAACAACCTGTGATCCTCTAATCAAACTGAGAAAATTAACAGTGTTCATTAGCACGACTGAAGACCGGGGGAAGCTTATCACGAGTAAGTTATGCTTTAGTACCTTGTAAGGATAATCACAGAAAGACTTACCTGAGCGAAATACAGTTTTATTTCCTTTCCAAGGAACTCTGTCTTGTGCAGCTGGATTCTAGCATCTGCTGCAGATAAAGGGTTACTGAAATTTATTCGTACTCTTTTGAAGCTCTTAAAATACTGAAAGGTGATATCTCTGTCATACGTTCTAAACAGTGATTCAAATTTGGCCTGAAAAGAAAGGACCAGAGAAGACAGTGAATATGCAACACTCTATATGCTCTCTAAAGAAATACAGAAATAAATTGCAGTTACTAGTAGGGGCACACTACCACTCCTGAATATTGGTATATTTACAACAGCCAAGATATTAGTTTTCTTCTTCTTCTCTCTTCTAGAATGAGTTTTTCTAACCAATCACTTGTTTTCTCTACAGCAGCTTTTCTTCCTTATTAAAAATAGATTATCATTAATAAGTGCGGGACATGATACTCCTGTTTAGTGACACAATAGAAATAGTAGTATTAGTAAGATATTGAAAAGAAATGCTTGACTTATAAAATAAATATCTAAAGGCCTTGAAAAAAGTCTGCCACACATGCCTTTTGTCTAAGTGTCCAATTTTCAAGGAAACCAATACAACAGTTTTAGCAGAGGAAAATTTAAAAAGTGTATTTGCAAGCTAAATGTAATTTTCTTCAGTGACTCACCATGCATAATAAAGTTCATTAACATCTCCTGTTTTAATAGCTGCTACTTACATTTAAGAAAATGAACGTGTTATTACTGAACTCTAGTTTAATAGCCTCTTCTATTTTTGGAACAAAATTCCAAAAAGGCTCCCACCATCTTTCCAAAA
>VZTL01071944.1:21426-33585 GCA_013400535.1 Scopus umbretta | reverse complement strand
TCAAGTTGTGCCAGGGGAGGTTTAGATTGGATATTAGGAAGAATTTCTTTACTGAAAGAGTGGTGAGGCATTGGAACAGGCTGTCCAGGGAGGTGGTAGAGACACCATCCCTGGAGGTATTCAAAAAACACGTGGATGTGGCACTCCAGGACGTGGTTTAGTAGGCATGGTGTTGGACTAGATGGTGATGTCTAGAGTCCAACCATGGTGATGGTTGGACTAGATGATCTCAGAGGTCTTTTCCAACCTTAATGATTCTATCATTCTATGATGAATGGCATGTACCTTGGTTTCTTCCTTTTCTTCATGTAGCAAGTCGCCTCCTTCTTTCTGACCCTTTTAATTTTGCAGGAACTTGTTCCATTTCAAGAAGAAATGCAGAGGGACCCAGTTTAGACTTTTGCATCAACCAACAGCGAATAAACAAGAACGTTTGAACTGTGTCTGGTAGGGAAAAGTTTAGCCTGCAATCCTTCATCTGCTACCAATAGGTTTTTATTCCAAAGACTCATATTTCTTTTTGTCCTACTGTGTTTCTGCTGTTCTACTTTCCACTTAATTGGGTGTTGTAAGCTTCTATCAGGTGTGTGCTGAGCTACTCACAGGATGTACGTGCAGTGGCACATAGTTTATGAATCCTAACTGGCCTTACGCAGTAGAAGGCCCATGGTGTTCAGGTTGGTCAATATTTCAGTGCCTGTGGTCATGTGCAATAACAAAATGTCTTGTAATGTAGTGGAATTTTCATAATAGCTTTAGGCACTTTTAGATGTGTTGGCATATTAGCATCTGGGCAGGAAGTTTCTTAACATGGTGTGTAAGACTAAGACAGCTGAAATCTGAGTGGATCTTGTGTATATAGGTCTTTAGTCATTCTGCATGAGGAAATGGTATGTTCACGTGTTCATACAAATCGTGGGTGCAAACAGAAAGCAGTATCACGTACACTTTTACACATAACCACCAGGTTTATGGGTCCTAAAGTCAGCTGCTGAATCTCAAATGTAGTTAGCATGAAGAACTTGACCCTCGTAGGGTCTGTCACCAGTCTACCACCCTCACATAGGTTGGCACATGTGAAAATGTTGAAGCAGCAAGGTGAGTTTTGCTTTTAGGGTTGTGGCTTGGTGGAGGCTCATTTACAGCTCATCAGGAGTCTTGTGTGATCTGTACTAGGCTTTGATTACAAGCCAAGCACTGAATATGATACAGACAAAAATGCCATTATCCAAACTTAGCCAGGTGTGCTTCATGCAAATTTTTACTGAAGTCTATTTCATTTTAAACCATTACCATTTAAAATGGTAATTCACATTAGTCTTAAAACACATACTTGTAAAAATGCTGGGAATTAAAGATTTTTTTTTTTAAATCATAATTGGAAAATATTACAGTAAAACAGGTATTAAAACTACAGGTGAGCTTCCTATAACTTACAGACTGTGGTAAAGAGGAAATACTGTGTACCATCTGAAATCAGCTGTTCCATTAAAAATGCTAAAGCCTACTTCATACCATGTGATAAAACATCTTAAACTTCAAACTCGTTAGTAGTATATCTGCTTGAAGCAAAATAGTTTTATCTGCTACAAAAACGTGGCAGATAGTGTGGAGTGGGGGGAGATTTTCATGCTATCTTACGCTGGGCAACTTGCAAATCTAGGAGATCTGTTTTCCAAGTAATAAAATCCTTTCCTAACCAGTACTTTTGATGGCTTTTAAGACCTGAGGGCCTTTGAATCTTGCTAGCTCACTACGACTGAGGCAAGCATGAATGTTGCACAACGTATGTAAGCATTTGGTACATCCTCAATCTACTTGGAAAAAAATGTTGCAGGGCATTGCTTTTTGAGTGGTACACCTTCACTCGAGCTGCACATTTGGAGAGACAGCGATGGCAAGCTTTCTTTTTCTCAATCTCAGTCTATCAATGGAAATAGAAGTAGAAGAGTTTCACCATGGGACGGAGTTTTCCTGCTGACATCACCTAAAAATGCACTTTCTGATTTTTGTAGCTTCAATGCAAAACCACTACAGTAATGCTGGCAACTGATGGATTGGTAAAAGTACTTGCTCTTGAACATTAGCTAGAGCCTGAAGAAAGTTTCAGTAAGATCTTAAAAATGCCGTACCTCACACTTCTCCAATGTTTGCCCCCTTCTTTTTTTTTGTAAAGGCATTCTAAATATCCTATTTTCATTAAATGTCTGTAGCACACCTAGTGTTCATTCTAGCCCTAAATCACTTGCCAGTAGAAAACCTGCATCTTTAAAATTATCAACAAATGCTGTACAGCAAAAGTACAGGATCCAGCGTAGAGCTTTCCCTTCTATTTTATAAATGCATGCATGCAGTTGTGGGCATATGTGATCAGTGAGAGTTTTGACTTGATTCTATGCAAATTTAATTACCTATCCTTTCTGGTGTGATAGATTAATTTTGGTATAGCTCAAGTTGTTTGTATAGCCTTCATTCCGAGTATATAGTATTCTTGGCTACATGGGCAGGCTGTATAGACTCTAATGGGATTAATAAGGACTTTCTATTGTAAAATAATTGTCAATTCTCTGTATGGGTGCATCAAAGCAGAAAAGAAACCCAGCTGGGTTAAGCCAAGATGCTGGCATATCAAACCCTATCGTCTTCACCTGTCTTTACTCTTTCTAGTGTTCATTTACATAATTACGTCAAAGCAAAACTGACTTTCACTTGCAGTCAATTTGAATATTAATTGTACATGAATGAAATATTTTAATTCTTTCTTTTGTGTCTGGAGAGATTAGCTGGTAAGGCATAAATGAACAGTGATTAGAAAATTGAGCAAAATGGGGGATTTGCCAGTGGAGGAAAAGTGTGGAAATAGGTATGTCTCTGGTCAAGTTTCACTCTTCTTTGGTTCATGAGGTTAATGACTATATGCTAGAGATTTGCTTCGGGTTACCGAAATTGTAGGCAAGTCTCGAGTGAAAGAAGGGTCAGAAAGGGAATCCTCTTCAAGCAAAACTGCTCTTTTATTTAAATCAATGCCAGAGGAGACATCTTTGCTCAGTGGCTGGAATATATTATCCTTTTTAAAAGGCCAGTTGAAAAAGATTCCATAGATAAGATGATTTTAAATCAAAAGCTGTGTGATAACACATTAATCTCCCCTTGTCTGACACTATCCACCTAGGAAAAAGAAAAATACATAGTCTTGGGCTGACCCAACATAAGGAATTTGACCTACCTGCACAAGTTGCAAGGAGGGAGAATGCCCGTATGTGCCCAAGGGCAAAATTGTTGGGAGAAGATGTGAAGAAACTGAAGCCTTGAGCCACTGTAAGGTCCCACAAAGCAGTAACAAACATATTTCAAACAAAACTGCAGTTAAAAGAAGCACCATGAAGGTGCATGCCTTTATGTTTCTAAAATCAGCCTTCCCCAGACAGTGCTGTCCTTACTGATTGAAATTAATTCTTTGTGTCCACTTTCTTTGCTCTGGTCCTCAGTAAGGGAAATGGCATGACTGTGTCACAGCCATCCACATTGTGTGGTTGGGAATTGCTCCTGAAGGCAAGTTGGTTATTGTTTCTCTCTTTTTGGGCAGTTTTTGCTGAAACATGCATTTCCAAGGTCTACGGACCACAACATACCCTGTTATCCATCTCTGGACATAACCTGCATTGTGCATGTCTCAAATACAATCGAAGCTCTGTACCTGCCAGTTCAATAAATTACACCACATAAAGTGCCATAAAGGCAATTTGTCTCTTAAAACTGCTCAACCCAATTGGCTTAATACGAAAGAAGCCAAATCATGCAGGTCTGCTGAAGTTGCACCTGCGGTACAGTGATGTGTCTCACTGGCTTCACTTGAATCAGCAGCCCACAGAAGTGTCTCAGCTTCTTGAGAGTGCCTTGCTCTGGCTGCTGGCCGAAGGGATCTGAAAGCTGTGTTATTTTAAAACATCTAATATTCCTTTCTTGTTTCCTGCAAAATAAATTAGATTTTTTTCCTGAATTTGGGCAGATTACCCATATGATGAAAGCACTTGTATTTCTTTTCATCTTGCCTTTCTAGCATCCAGCTTGAGAGGTGGGAAGGGCAGCTGTGAAGATGAAGTTGGCGTGGTGCTGTTGCTATGAAGGGAGGATCAGGGACATGGTTTAGGAAGTTGGAGGCAGATAAATTATGGAATTCTACTTCTGACTGGTTTTGTTAAGCTACAGTTTGTATGTGGTGTTGGGCACATTGCCCAATGGGAATGTAATGGGAACCCCTTCCCAGGAGGTGCAGCGGGTAAATAGGAAATCTCCTTCTATGTTCTTTAAAAAATGGCAGCTATATCTTGTTTTCTACCTGTTTTTGATGAATATCTCTGCAGCTCAAGCTCAGCCACCTTTCTAAAGCAGAGTAGTAATTCAGAATTTAATGCAAGCATTACAAAACACGGTGTGTTTGTGACTCAGCAGCATTACACCTCAGATCTCCGATGCAGCTTTTTTTCATAAGGCCCTGACTTGCTTTTGTGTGAAAGATGACACAATGAGGCTGTTACAGAAACAGATCACCTATGAAACAGTTTCCAGCAAACAGCATCTAAGAAAATTTACAAGTACAAGCAGTGCTTAACACAGTCAACTGAATTGTTTTAACTTCTAAAAACATATTACCTCTTATTAATGCCTTAAGCTCACCCTCTTATTAATGCCTTAAGCTCACTGGATGTTGTTTGTGCGTTTATTTCCATACTATAAAGATAAGAAATCCTTTCTTCCAAAAAGCAGTTAATAGACTTTTTGCTCCATGTCTTAATTTGAGCAATAATTAGTGGTCATAACCAAATGTTTAACTGAGGCATATGCCCAGCTCCTGAATGTCAGCTGCCAAGAACTAGGATGAAATCCTGTCCAAGGTGATATACTTTTCTAAAGATATATAGCATGCAAAATGCAGTGCTAGTATATAGCATTAATCAAGATGTCACAGCTTCCGAAATGAGCTCCTGTCAGGGAGCATATATCGGTGCTCTGGCTGATAATGGCCTTGCTAATTTACGACAGACTACCATGTCTGTAATAATAAAAAATCTCCTCCTTGTGCTCTTTTGATATTTTCCCATTGATGCATGTCATTTTTTGAACAGGATAAAACAGCTCTGTCATAACATATAATATCTCTGTTCTGTAAATGCAGAATATGCTATTATATAGAAGGAAAATGTTATACTGTTCTGTGTAGGCATGATAATATAAAGAGCTTTGTATTGTGTTTGTTCTTGGGTAATGGAATCATTTATCCAGTCAACTCTTCCCGTCCTCTGTTTTGAAAGAGGCTTTTTTAGAGAAATGTACATAAGGTTTAGTTCATTTAAAAATTAGTTTCCAACTTAAAGAGTGCAGAAGGGTTAGGTTCAAATCAGTAAATTGCTCTATTGGTAAAATCACCATTTTACAAATCACAAATAACAGATTATAGTAATGGCTTGTTGGTAGTAACTTTCTCTTGGAAAGAATTCTTTATTTGAAACTTTAAGCTACCGTATCTGAATCCTTAAACTACTGTGTTCTCAGTTTAGACTTATCCATTTTATGAGTGGAGCCTTTTTTATCAGTAAAACAATCACAGGACACTCTTTGAATGGTCTGTTTCTGCAAGTATAATTCATTATGCCCAAGTAGAAGGTATTTAATATAGTTTATTTACAGTAGGCTCTACTGCTTGTAATTTGAGTGCTAGGTTTTTGGGTAGGTTTTAAGAAACAGTATTTACTAGTTTTGTGAAGTCAAAAACTAGGTATTGCATGATATATGGAAATTCACATTTATATACTCATAGTGTGCATATTTGCAGTGTGCAGGAAGAAAATTGACATCCGAGTTCAACACTACAAGATGGTTAGAAGGGGCTAAGATACAAACTGTTGATGCGTCTCATCTATTTTTAAGAGAAATCAAAGGGTAATCCTTGAGAATTCTTGCCCAAAAAACTCTGTTGCTTTTGATGGCTATTTCAGCACTGGAAGGAGTGCAGTTGGATGGGCCGGTGTTGCTTCCTGTGAAAATGCAGAGCAGCTCTGAAATTTGAGCACGCTCAAATACTTTGCTTTCAGCCCTCAGGTTAGAAAAGTCCCTGAGGTACACCAACCAGTTCATGCCAACTTCTGCTTTCAGTTTAGGAGATCAAAAATACTTTTCTTCATACTGAAAAATGATAGGAAAGAGTATTTGCATGTTGAATGCCCTTGAATTTTCACAGATGTGTAGTGCCTCGCTACCTATGTATAATGTTACAATATGTGTGAAGATAATTGCACAGGGTGGTCATAAAATTTTACAGTCATAACCTTCTGGTGGAATCTCAGATTTCCTGATCTAGCCGACCCGCTTCATTGTAGCATTACTCTTTGTCAAAGGTTTGGCAAATGTCATGCCCAGTGGGATGTGGGTGCATGCCTGGAGATTCAAATGCTTTTCTTCACATCTTCCTTTCCTCTTCCTTTGTCATCAAAATACATTTAGCAGTTCTTTAACCTGTTGGGGAAGTCTCTGGGGACTACTTCCAGCCCCTTGCCACAAAGACATTTCTTGTGTCCTTTTCCCATACAACTGATGAGTGCAATGCTGAAGGGATGGGTGTCCATGCTGAAGGGATGGGTGTCCATGCTGAAGGTGGTACCCTCTGCAACGTATCCTCATGGTGCGCTCCACCTGTTCTGGAAAGCCTCAAAAGTCTCTACTGAATATTTTGATCTGTCACTAGTATGGACTCCTCAGGAAAACTGGATGAAGGGAAAATAAGGTCTTTCCAGCAAAAGCATGGAGTCAGTAAGTGAAAAGATTCAAGGATTCAGAAGTAGTTTGAATAAATGGCTGTCTGAAACACAGGACCATTTTTCTGTCTGCCTATCTCTCTGTGATGTTTCCCATTAGTATGGTATTATGGAGCTATTTGAAAGTCATAAGAAATTTTAGGATATCATCTAATAAATCAATCTAAAGAAGTCAGTTTTCCTTTTGTTCGGAGCTTTTTCTATTGAAAAGCTTTGGGAAACTGGCCCTTTGGAATACCAAATACCAATATTTCTTGTGTACCAGGTTGGGCATCTGACCTATATTTTGAATCATTAGCAACTATAATTTTCTAGTCTACTGATGACTTCATCTTTAACTCCAAAAATGAGATCCAAAAAAAAGATGGAAAGAATGAGGGAAATAGGTGGTAAAGTAAATATCACCACAGTTTGTTTGTTTGTTTGTTTGTTTTAAAAGAAAATAAAGAGGTAGGTATAGGAGAAATACAAAGCATAAATACCTTTTCAAGAAGGAAAATATAGGATATATTTTTCTAATCAGAAGAGAAAAGCATAACAAAAAGTAAGGGTGGAGAGCTGAAGGCAGGTAAATTCAAAAGATTTAATGATGACATGTTAATTCAGCAGTGCCATAAACCACTAGACAAAATAATATCTCCAGTGTCTTGATATCTTCACACAGGACTAGATGCCATTGCAAAATGTGTAGCAGTAGTAGTCAGTTATTCATTGCATGTCTGTGTAAGTCTGCTGCTCTCGATGGCACTTAGTGACAGAGGACTTGTACCAAACTTCTCGCCATTTTCTTCTTCTCCCTCTCTGTCACACACTATGACAGTTGTGAACAGGCAAATCCTTCCCTCTCTTTTAACTTTAAGTTCCAGGCAGCAGAATTGAGCAGGAAATAATTGTTTTATGTATCATTGAACTACACTGGCATTGGGGGTTAACCCCAGTAGGCAGCTCAGCACCACACAGCTGCTTGCTCACTCCCCGCCCCCGCCCCCCCCAAGTTGGGACAGGAGAAGATGAAAGGAAGAGTAAAAGGAAGAAAACTTGTGGGTTGAGATAAAATGTGTAATAAGCAAGGAGAAGTGGAAGAAGAGAGAAAGAAAACAAAATAAAACAAGTGATGCAAAGACAATCATTCAGTACCTCCCACTCCCACAGGGAGACCAATGCCTAGCCAGTTCTCAAGCAAAAGATGGCTAACTCCCCTAAACCCCCTCCTCTCCACTTTTTTGCTGAGCATAAAGTTATATGGTATGGGATACCTCTTTGGTTAGTTTGGGTCAACTGCCTGGTTGTGTCCTCTCTCAACCTTTTGCACACCCTCCATTCTACTCACTGGAGGAGCAGAGTGAGAAGCAGAGGCGGCCTTGATGCTGTGCAAGCATTGTTCAGCAATATCTAAAACATTAGTGTGTAACAGCATTGTTTTTGTCACAAACCTAAGACACAGCACCATAGAAGCTGCTCTGAAGAAAATTAATTCCATTCCAGCCAGACCCAGTACAGCTAGGCAAAAAAAAAGTAATATGAAAGGTAGTTCTTTTTTATTTTTTCCAGAAAAGTAGTGAAGGTGAAAAATTGGAATGGCCATTTTCATAGCAGTCCAATAAATACAATGCCCTGCATGAAGCTTAGGCTAGCAACAGTAGGTGGACGTCGGTAGAGTATGATAGTCACCTAGCCTGGAATGTCCATCAGTTTATTTACCTTAATATGGGAGACTGAATTCAAGAGAGTCATCTGGAAACTCTTCAAACCCTGGTGGCACTGCATTACTGGCTCTTGTACAATGACAGTTCTCTTCAGAGCCTGAAAAAAATCTTTTGTGAAACAAGGTCCAATGAAACAGATACATTTCTAATGGGAAGGGGAGTGGTGGTGATTGTTTATTGAGCCTGTTCTGGTGTAAAAGAACATAGTCGAACATTAAACTTCACCTGTTGCAATAAAAGCTTCTGCTAGATGATCTATGTTAGCATAAAGATGGTATTCTTGCAATGCTTCTTGCACCTTTTTATTCCAAAAGTAGCATTTACTACAGTCTTTGGTTTTTGTTGTTGTTGTTGTTTGTTCTTAATCTTTATGGATCATCATCTTTCTTTATATATAAGGTACAGACACACACAGTCATGCATCCTCTACATCATATATTGACCTCTAGTCAGCAGGAGATGTGGTCTTTTATGAGTCCCTGAAGGTATCAGCATGAGGAGTAAGAATGAGCCAAGAGATCATTTTGTAACTGGCATTTTGAGGGTAATTTTTTTGCCTATTCCTAGCTCTCAGCTAAACAGTAGTGATGCAGTTCTAGACATGTTGTGCAAGTATTTTTCTATACGCAAAAAGAAGTATTGTGAAACCTTGGAAGAGCAGAAGATTAATTATTTTTTCCTCAGCTGTAGTGCCTTGTGCTGGATTGTTTTGAACTTTGTTTTGTTCTTAGTAGGTCAGTCTGAGACAATGGAGTGCCTTTGTGCCAATAAAAATCAGCTGTTTTTGTCTTTTCTGTTTTAAGACATACAGAGTCTGAAAGGAACTCTATACAGGGATCAATAGGGGACCATTAAGAAGACGAAAATATGGTCTAGAAGTGGCAGCAACGGATTGGGACTTGAAAATCTCTTTTCTACTCCTGGCTCTGCTTGTGCCTGGACAATTTACTTACTGTCTCTCTGTCTTAATTCCATCACATGTAAAATGACTGTATTAGTGCTTTTGCAACAAGAATGACTATTAAGTTTATTCCTATGGCTGTGCAGTATATGGAGATATAGTGCGTTGTTTCATACCCAGCATTAGAGCAGCCCAAGCAGTAAAGCTTCTTGCCTGCAATTACGCTAGACACTACATTCAGGATCAGGGGCTGCATTTTCTGTGTAGAAATTACTGACCTGCTCAGGGCAAGCTGGTATATGTCCATGTGGCACTGCACTGAAAGGGAAACATTGGATGGGATATACAGGATATTAATACGTGTATAAACACCTTCCCCTCTTTTCCAGATCAGTGTATTTCCAATTCCATTTAATTTCAAACAAGAGACTTGTATTTTTAGTGGATGTCAATAGGTAAAACTCAGTGGAGCTCAGGTGATTTACAACCTCTGAATATTTGGCCCTATGTTTTCTTCTGCTTAATCCTAATTAGATGAAAAGCAGTGGTTTGGTTCTGTTTCCCCACTGAACGCTGACTGATGCTGCAGTGCCTTATCTCTGATTTTATTGCTACTGGCCTTTTCTGCCAGCAGCTCTTTTCCAGATAAATGTGGGGAATTTTTATTGACAGCTTATTTTAACAGATCTCATGATGAAGGATGTTTCTGTTGCAGAGGTAGAGAGCAGCTGTGAGATGCATTTTACTGGCTATGATCCAATTTATCTAAGTTGTCTGTCTTGCTGTGACTCATCAAGTACTATCAAAAGTAGATGTGAAATGGGCAGGGAAAAAAGCCCCAAACTCACCTCAGAGTAAAAAGGCACTTTGTGTCATGGTGTCATGCATTAAAGCAGGCCAAGAAGAGCAGACTCATGCTGCCAGTATCACTTCTCTTTTAGGTAAAACAGTGTGTTGTAAAGTTTTTGTCTAAAATAGCAGATGAATTACAGCATTGAGTTCAGGTGTGGATCTTGCAAAAGGACTGCAGTCATAAAACCAAAGAAAGACAGCATTTGGAGCACTTGTCCTACCTAGGTAGTAGTTAGTTTACATGTCTACTGTATCGTCCTGCCTAGAAAATGTCACAGCACAAGTCTGGGCCAATTGTTCCGTCTTACATAGAGCCATAACAAGAAGACTGACTCACCAGCTGTATCTGATCCAGGAGTCCATGCTTTGCTTTCCCACCCTTTGCCTTCAGCTCAGCTGCATGAGGGGAAAGGAGGAAGTTGGAGGAAGTTATTTAAAGCCACCTGCAGAAGAGTCATGGATTTGCATTTGCAGTAGATACAGGCGGGGGAAGAGAGGAACAGAAATAGGCTGTTTTGGAAACCACAGCCCTTGCAAATATGTGTGTATTGAAGCTGTTGTGGTCTTACAGGCAAGAGTAATCAGCAGAAGAAAAATGGTCAGGGAGTAACAGTTTGACAGACAAATTTTGCTAGCTGAGTTCAAATTAAATGATAATTTCAGCTGCACAGTCCTCTTAAGAAACAGTAAGTAGATGACAGCACATACAGTGTGTTTGTAAAAAATGTTTGTGTTTACATACAGGTGCATATATAAAATGTTATATAGATTCTATATAAAAGTATTACTGTTATATTAAGCCTATTTAATTTCTGAAGGGTTTTTTTTATTCCATATAGTCTGATGCTGCCAGTGTTTATGAACTGTACATACTATGCAATGACTCACTTCTGAGTGAGGTGAAATCCTATGATTTAACATTTCCAAAGGAACTGACCCAAGGCCTATTGACATCATGGAAAACATGAACTTATATGGGCTTCTTCTCAATCTCTAAACAATTAAATCAGGTCTGTGCTTTTTAGCTGGACAAAATTGCTCTAGTGAAGGAAAAAAAGCAAATGAATGGTGTTTCAATGAATGATATTTGCAATAGAATGGATAACTTTAAATAACTCATTTCTAATATCTGCTATTTTTTTTATGCTTTAAAAACTAGGGCTCCTCTTCTTGTTGACCTAATATTGTTTTCTTCATCTTCATTTCGCATTAGCAGCAAATGTGGTAAGAATCTGGAAAGACAATAGGCTTTTGATGCATTTCCAAAATTTAAAAATACACATCTTTTCAGATTTTACCTTAATCGCATCCTGATCACTCATTTTAGGCGTTAATTCAAAGCCCATTCATTTTACTCTAATTAGTTTCAGGTAAGTCTTCAGTGACTGTGGTTATGAAAAAATATTTATCAAATATCTTAAAATTTCTCTTACTACTTTTAAAAAATGCAGTAGAGCATCTTAAAAATGTCTTCTGGTTTTTTTTTTTAACATCTTTGACCCAAAAGCTATTCTCTTCCCACAGTAGTATCAGATGTTGCAATGTAGAGTGATAACTGAAAAATTTATCAAGCTTTAAAAAAAGACGCACACAAAAACCAGTAATCAGAACAGTAATTTATTTTGGATTACATTTTAAACTAGTATCTTCTGGAGTGTGTTAGCTCAGTACATAGGATTTGGCAGTTAATACTAGTGATTAACATCTGTGCTGGTTTTATTGTTCCAATTTCAGTAGCCTTTGGAAAGAAACAAGAGGTTGAATTCTTTCTGGTAGAAATGGGAATAAAATAATTTTTAAGTCCTAAGGTTCTTATTCATTTCAAGAGAATTCTGTTTGCATAATTCTCTTGGGGTTTTGTTGTTTTGTTTTGGGGTGTTTTTTGGTT
>VZTL01071944.1:0-11168 GCA_013400535.1 Scopus umbretta | reverse complement strand
CTCCCCCCCCCCCCTCCCACCCCAACCCCCATATTTTTGAGCTTCAGATGGAAACAGAAAATGCGAAGGAGTACAGAATTATGTAGTCTCTTAGGGTAATAGGACTTACATACATAGTAAGAAAGAATATGCATGTGGTACACGTAAACAAATGCTGTTATTTGTGAGCCTATAGCATCAGGGCTTTTTCTTAGCACCCAGAAATGAATTGTCACAGGCACTCAAAAGTGGTTTGTGTTCAAAGGCAACCGTATATAGTGAGATTTATGTACTTCGTGCTGCACAGTGCATATAGAATCATAGAACCATTTAGGTTGGAGAAGACTTTTGAGATCATCAGGTCCAACCGTATATTGAATAAATAAAGTACATAAACAGAGCCACTCTCCAGCTCTGTGGAGTTCAGCATGGGCATTTCCCAGCTCTGAAACCCTTGCTGTCACACTTAGCCAGCTATCAGCAGGTGTCTTTGCTTAGAGTCCCCCTTCTTCCTGGCAGAGCTGTGCCCTTCTCCTGAAAACACAACCTTTTGCTCTTCACTGAATACACATGAGCCCAGAGGATAGTAATAGATTCATCAGCCTGTCCTCTCCTGAAGGATCACAGCTAGCCTGATTCAGCACAAATATTTGCTAAGTTAATTAGACTTCTTTAATCTCAGAGTAATTTGTAGTAAGGTTTGGGTTGATTCTTGTAATGTTTAAATGGATGTATGGGTTCTTGCTTCTTTCTTACAGTTTCTAGTTTTGTCATTGTGAAGCCACCTAGTAAAAAATTGACTTTTCATTCAATTATTCTCTTTTTTTTTTATATGATCCTCTTCCAGATTTATGTACGGACTGTGCTATATTTCTGGGATGGCTAAGTAGCTTTGTCTACCTGAGCCTATGTAGGGTGAATCCCATGGAGCATCTCTATGGTAGAGAAATAGTTATTGGAAAGTGTTCATAAATCTTTCACAGTTTCTGTTTCATTTTAGTAGCACCTTCACCCAGTTGATCAATAACAGGGTCTGTCATTTCTCTTGTGCTTCCTGACCTCTTTAGGAAGATACAATGTTGTCAAAATCACAAAAGAACATACTTCATCAACTTACATCACCCCCACCGTAGCGGGTTAGAAAATTGAGATGTCTCTCAAAATGATTTTCAGATCATCTCCTAAAGATTACCTCCTTAAAGTTTTCTTAGAGTTTACACTTTCAAACATTTATGTTTGTGGCATTGAAAGTGGAACATGTTTGTTTTTTTTTCCTGTCTCCTTGGAGACCTTGAAATTGAGATGGTGTTTATGTTAACCTGTAACATAAACAAACTTAAAAAAAAAAAAAAAATAAAATCTGTCCCTATTCTTCTGATGGCTCATAAGTGTACTCTTATGACTCTTGAGTCTCCTGAACAGGAGTCAGTTCTGTAATAGCCTGACAAATGGAAGATTTAGGTTTGTGTTTTTGGTTTTTTCTTCCCCCACCCTTTCAGTTTTTTTTATTCTTAGAGAACTAGTATCAAGTTTGTTTACTGGCGGTGGGTTGACTGAAATATAAGCAGTTTTAGGAGCAACTAGATTTGTGAGAGAATGATAGTGTTACCAGTAAATCAACTCCATTCCTTCTACAGCTCAGTGTTTTTTTCCATCTCCACTGCCTATTGCCCCACCACACCCAACTTCCTTTGGGAGGAAAAAAACACATCTGGGTCCAGAGTTCTGCCTTGCTCATAGCTATGTTAGTTCACAGCCCACTTAAAGGATTAGTGACGTTGAATGGCTGACTTACTAATTTCATACATGTGGCTTAACACTTTTTTTCTCTCTTTAACCAACACCCTAAATTGCTCCAAAGTAAAAGTCAAAGGTAATTGTCCTTTAAGTGTTTCTGAGCGGACCAGAGCAAAAAATGATCTTTGTATGTGATCAAAGTTTTGGATCAAGTATTTTGTCAATCAGATCTTATTTAAAGGTACAGAGATGTCCTGGTTTCAGCTTAGTTCATTTTCTTCCTAGTAGCTGCTGCAGTGCTGTGTTTTGAACTTAGTATGNTTTTCTGGAGTTATGACAGTACTCCACTTTGTTTTCACATTCATGCAAAATTATGTGATTACTTTGATGTAACTGTAAAAAACTGCATGATACTATTTGAGGAGCTTGCTTTTTTAAATTCTATGATGTTTGCAAAGTTCTTGGCACAGTATTATTGGACACTAAAAATTCACTTTTGGAATAAAGATGAAATTTTTTTTTATGATATTACTGTATTACCTAAAATAACTTACCATATGTTAGAAATAGAGTGAAAGTAATTTTGATCCATAAAAAATAATGATTAGTTGTGATTTTTATTCTTTCAAAACCCATTATGTTATTAACAGTATTTCTAATGTGGCAATATGAAATCCTGAGTTCTTAATTTCACTTTCTTCTAAATTTTCATAAATTCTTACTTGACAGCGGGTCTTGATTTGGAAAGGCAAATTGACAGTACATTAAATTACTTTTCCTCATGTTCCGTCTGGTTTGGCCATGATGGTAAGTTCGTAAATGATCTTCCTGTCCTTATCTCAACCCACAAGCTTTTTCATCTTATTTTCTTCCCCTGCCCTGTTGAGTGGGGGGGACTGAGAGAGCGACTGGATGGGCATCTGGCAGCTGGACAAGGTCAACCCACCGCACAGAAAGAAAATTAAGCTCTATCATCAGATTTGAAACAGATTTAACTTCATAGTAAGCCCAGCAAACAGACCTTTCTACAGAGGGCAGCAACATCTGATCTCAAAACAGTTGTTTCACCAGTATATTTGCTGAAGTTCCCCACAGGAGATGAAGAAACAGGAGTCGGTATTCAGACTACTCAAGCTTGTCTTTTTCAGTTCTTTATGTTCTGTCACTAAATTGACAAGAATAAATTGTCTTTCAAATTGTGAAGTCCACTTAAACTATAGGCTATGTTAAGATACTACTTCTGGTAATTACATTAATTCAGCAGTTTACCAAAATGAAAATGTGTTGCCGTAATTCATCCACTCTTTATCATGATTGTAACTGGCGACAAATTAACTGTTTACTTGCCCGTCAAAATATTTTTCATTGTCAGCAGCATTACATGTATGTGATATTTTTCCTATACAGTAGCTAGGATTGTTTCATTTTTCTAGTTATTGTATCAGTCTAAACTGAAATGGAAGATACTGGAAATATTAAGTTTTATCTCCAAGCAGTTACAAGTTTTGAGAGATTGTTCACCTGTAAATGCACGTGGCATGGGAATATTGAACCTAATTCTCCATGTGCATAAGCATTTTCTGGTTTTGTAAGTTTAACCAAATAAAAGCTACCATTGGCATGGTCAAGCTATTAAAATTTAGTGCTGAGAAATTCTAGTTTAGGACAATAATTAAACTGAAGTTTTCTTTCTCAATTGTTAGCAGTTTATGGACTTATGCTGCTCTTGAAACAGATTGGTTGATCTTAGCTTTTGGATTTGTGAAATGTTGACACAAGTGTGCTCCTTTTTCTTGTATTCAGGAGACAAAATAGCTTGCTAGCAATTTACCTTTTAACTGCCAACTTTTGAATAGTGTGTGTCTGTCTGGGTTTTTTAAATTGCCTTTTCTAGTCCTACATGTGCCTGAAACACGTTTTTTCCTGTCTGTGTGGGTTTACAGGATTGACCTCTGCCTGTAGATTTTCCCTTCAAGTCTTTGTGATCCTGGTATGCCTATGGACTGCATTCCTAAAATGAAAATGAATTCAATCCTTGACGCTTTATAAAAGCAGCTGACTTGTGTGCAGTCCACTCACTAGTTTCATGTATTGTGTTAGCCACAGGAAATTTCTGGTACAAATAGTCTAGCTAGCAACATTTGTCTTCCCCTGAACTTGATGTTTCTTACTATGTTTTAGTTTCCAGTTGGTGTGTTTTAGACAGGGTAAAGATACTCTTGGTTATTATTCTATCTGCATAGCCAGGTCTATGTAAATAAACAGTAAAAATACTAATAGTATGGAATCCCTAAGAAGTTCATGATCTTTCTGGATCAGCTAGTAAATAATGCTTACTTACAACTATCATGAGCAGGCTGTAAGTGCAAACAAAAGCAAGCTATATCTTGGGTCCCTGAGACCTTTTTCTCCTTTCTGAAGCTGATTAAATAATGTAAATGCAGGCATACATACATAATAAGCATCTGCGTGGTTGGACTGGCAGAACCAAACACATTTATCACCATTGCTAGGGACTTGTGTCGTGCAAATGTGTCATCTAAGTCGGATACAGAGGCAGCCCTGTGACAGATTTAACAAGATTAGATGACCTCCAAAAAAAGCTTTGCAAAGCATTACAGATAATGCTATGCAAATTGACAAGCAGCACAGACAAAAAGCTTAATAATTACTCCTTCTCCCTTTTAAAACATTTTTCTCTTTTGGAGGTCAAGCCAGGTTAATTTATAGAGTCCGAAAGTGTCTGTTACACACACTGTGGTCGTTTTTCAGAAAATGAAGGAAAAAACCCAAACAGTCTAAATTAGGAAAAGTGATCAGTGCAGATTATGTTAACAGGTCTTCTCTGAGCCTCAAAGGTCAGGGGGTTTCAGTTTACAATTGGACAAGCTCCAGCAGAACCAGCACTCAGGGTTAATGTGACCCTACTGGGTTAGAAAATTATTTAAAAGGACTGAAAAATCCCCAACAAACCATTGAAAAGTAATTGCTCCAGGAGTGATACACTCCTGCGTTGAAGGATTTCTTCTGGATAAACTCAGTGACATCTAATTTATGGGTCATAGTTCCTGTAGCCCTGTCTCATGAATGCTTTCTGACAGCACAACTTTTCTCATCAGAGCACTTCATCCTACTGAGGCATTTGCAGAACTGTGCCCATTGGGTTCACCTTGGATCAAGTATTAAAACTTCACTGAAAAATCTAACTCCTTTCCTTGGTCCTACAGACAACAAAGCGATTAACTCTGTGTATTTTTGTCCTGCTAGCTTCAAATAATTACTTATATGCAAGTTTCAACATTTTTTAGGGATCTGTCTTTAATCATCCACCATAATCTTAAGAGGATCCATACTACAGCAACCACAGGTTGTATAGATGAATTTGAGCTTGTTTGGTAATTGGTTATACTTCACAAGATCAGCATGAATTGTAAATCCACTGCAGAATATAGAAAACTGAAGGTTTTTTGTTTGTTTGTTTTTGTTTGTTTTTTTTTTTAAAAAAAAAGAACACAGGCATGGTTGCATTGTATAGTGGAGAACAGTGGTGAGCTGGCCGCTGTTGAGTTTTCAATTTGGATGCGGATTTTGCTTTTGAATCCTATTTTCTAGTCATCCCCACCCACCTTCTACAGTAAACTTGGTGCATCCTGACTAGATTTCTTTCAAGTGAGTTTCATTTGGCAGATCTAGCCTGTTGACTGCACAGCATGCAGTCCACAGGCCCAGCACAGCTCCTGGTTAATGCCTGCCCAAAACATGGAAAGTGTGGACACCGTTAATTGTGTCACTCCTCAGGTTGGCACTTGCTGGGCCTTGCTGCTAGCTAATGTGGACTGTTCTCTGAGATACCTCGGGAGCTGGAAACTGCTGTGAAAGAGGTGCCTGTGTGGCTAAGGTACCCTTCTTAGTAAACACTTATCAGTGTTATTGCATTGGCCATCTGTAAGGTGTTTCGGGGTCAGTCATATGTAGTACTGTGTAGTACATATGTAGTACATGCTTACAGTACCACACTGTATGTATGTCAGATCATGGCTTTCTAGACCATGACTAACAACGTAGGGCAGGTGAACACATAAATTTCTAAATGTCTAAGTCAGAAGATTTCTTACAGCCTGAAAGACACTCAATAGCCATCTCAGATTTAAATTTAGTAGTGGTTTGGGACAAAATTGTCCTATGATACTTTGAGGACTTCTCTTGAAGTCTCTTTTGAAAATGAGACACTAATGACTCAGACATTGGGGCAGTTTTGAGCAATGCCTACATGAAAGTGGAATGAGGAATACAGACATTGATAAATAGAGAGCTACAAGTGTGTTTTATGCAAGATGCTCAATGCAGATTTGTGGAAGGCAAAAGTACTTCTAATATCATGTTCAGTGAATGACTGATTTAAATTATTGAACTCTGTTAACCTTCATGTAATGTTTCACACAGCTCTGAAATCTGTTTTGCAGCATTTTCATTAAAGATTAACAGTCCAGGGTCAGAACTATCCCAACTTCACCATAGTAATAAAAGGTGGAAAAAAAAAAAACAAACAAAAAAGGCATGGTCCTTCTGGGAAACTGAAGAATTTGGTCAAAGGTTCTCTAAAGAAGTAGTGCAAGTTGACAACATCAGTATGGATCCGACTGGTTTCTGACTGTAGGGCAAAAAGAGGACCTAATATTACACAAGAGGGAGCACTCAGGGGCTTTTTCAGGTTAGTGCAGCTTGGTAAATAACAGTTTTTTTTTTTTATTCAAATCAAAGCTCAGTTCCCAGACTGATGATATTTTCCTGTTATTGATCATAGCCAAACTTTGGAGTCAGTACCAAACCATGACGAATGAGTGAAGGGTCAGCAAGAAGGTAGCAGAGCCCTAGCTGATACTGGGACCGCATTGCTCTAGGCAGACATCACACAAACACATTACAGGAACACATAGCTCAAGCAGAGAATGGGAGAAGACATAGGAGCAAGGGGAAGTGTGGTGTTTCTTGTCATGCAAAAAGCAGGTGTTAAACTAAGATAGAGCCTCATCATCTTTTCACTTGAAGGCTACAACCCTAGCCACTTGGTCTTTTTGCCTACTTGTTGTCGAGTTTTATTTGTATGCTCTGGTTGTTTTTAATATAAAATCTGAATGGTAAAGGAGGGTAAAGAACTTCTGGAAACCATTACGGAGGTTTCGGTCTTGTGCTGTTCAGTGTGCTCCAATATCATCCATTATATCATTTGGAAACCTAGGGATAAGGAACTGTCTGCAAGTCAGTGCAGAAGTTTCAGCGTTAATCTGTTCAGTGTGTTTCAGTATCAATTCATAACAACATTTGGAAATCTAATTGTTTAGTTAGGCAGGTCTTTTCAGTATAATACCTTGGACTTCTGCCAGCTAAACACATGTAATTCATTGGCCAGGTGGCCTCGGCCCTGTCTTCAGTTTTGCCTTTTTCACTTTCTCTTGGCTCACCATGGATGTTTAGGGAATTTTTGCTTCGTTCAAACTGATTATCTTGGTTGGGTAAAAAATGAATCTTAGACAACAAAGAAAAACGTTTCTGCTCGCAGGAGCATTATAAATGCCAAGAAATTGGTTTCCAAGGCAAATGATGGATTATGAAACAATAGAAGAAAAACTTGGAAGATGAGAACAATCATAAGACCATCAGGCTAAGATAACCAAGAAAGCCTTTTTTTTAAAGGCTTTATTCTTTTTTATATAAATAAAGGTATTATTCTTTTCTCTGTTCAGGGTGGTATATTGCTGTGTTCATCTCTTGCCTTCTTAATTATCTATTATGATTTTAATTTTTCTGCATCGGGTTGTTCTTGTATTATAGAAGAATGCATCTCGTAAGTGGGTTCTAGGCCACCACCTCCAAGATGAGTATATTGTTGCTTGTGTGGGAGTAAGAATAAACAAATTGCATGTTAGAAAATATAGGCTGATTGAGGCAAGAATCAATTAAAAAAAAAAAAAAACCGCCAACCCTCCTCTACATACAACACCGCGTGGGTGTTGTGTTTTTATGCTAAAAATGCTAAATGCATTGTGTTTTTATTTACTCAGTTATAAAGCATCAGCTACTCGCCACTGCCAGAGGGAACCTGTTGCATTACTTCATTCAATAGATGATCTTTTGTCACAAATCCTCTGTTTCTTTGAGATCAATAGAATGGCAGGACTGCCTTCTGTTTCTGAGTTTTTCATGTTCTCTAACAGAATGACTCATTTATAAATGTGCATTTTATTAATGTTAAGGAAACTGATAATTTAAAAATTGGTCTTTTCCTCACCTGTGCAAACATAAGAAGAAAACACCATCTGATAGAATTAATTTAGGGCTAAAATTCAAATAGTCTTCTGATGTCTGAAACATCAGTGCTTTCAGAAAAGAAAATATTTTTCAGTTTATGAACCCTAGCAAGCTTTGTGACTGTTTACTTCTCCCCATCCCTTTATTCCCTTGATCAGATATCAATTTATAGTAATTTCAACAAAAAGACTACCCAAGGGAAATCAGTCTGTAAAGTCCATGTGAACACTAGAGTTCAAATACTCTCTCTACTGAGCAAACAAGAGGAGGACTAATGAGTATTAACCAAATCTGTCCTCATTACAGCATAACACCTGAGAGTGCGTAGCTGTAATCCACAAGACATTGGCTTTGTAGATCTGTGACTTTTTCTAATATGAAAAGGTCAGCTCCTCCAGCACATGTGAATTATCTTTACTATATATTGACTTGTCTAGATTTATTTTTGTGTAAGCTAAATATTATGATTTTTCTTTCACATATAATAGCCATCATTTCAAACAAAAGATCCTCCTCAGTCTTACTTTTGAAAAGAAAATTTACTGTTATCACACAATTCAGGGCCAGGTATTAACTATAATCTCCCAGTACTTGTAGTTTATAATAAAATATTCTCCAGAATGGAATTAACCCAAATGATCTCATCTATCTGTTATTTGTCCCAGCTGCATGTTGAGAATCCTGTACATAAGAGCCAAGAACTTACTTAAGTTGCACACAAACACGTTTTGTACACAAAACGTAGTTATTTCTTTGCACAACAAATATTTATGTTGTGCATCTTCTTGCCAAACGATGTAGATACTTAAATTTTATATAAGTTTAAAAAATCCAAAGCAATTAGAGAATTTCAAGGATGATACAATCCCTGAAGGACTATTAACTAAGTGACATGAACTCTGATTTTAGCCAACAGTAGCCAAAGGTTGGGCAAATATGCTAGCAGGTGTTTCATTTCTAATTATCCTGTGTCCTGGGCTTTGTCTGGCTCTTATTTCTGAATGATAATATTAGAGTAAGTTTTCAAGTCAGGCAAGGGGTGATCCAGATTATACCAAAAAAATCTGTCAAGAAAATCCATTTCAGTATGTTATCATGCATTATCTAAAATACTAGACACTTGGATATGATTTCTGATTGCCTTGTATGCTCATAAAGTAATAAGATTCCATTTTTCCTTTGAAGGAAAAAATATTTCAGATTCACTTGATAAATTTAATGTAAGTATTGATAGGTAACTCCTCTGATACTTCCATTTTTTTAGAATAATACCCCCAAAGATTCTGCAGTTCATTCTCTGCCTTCACAAGTAACACTGGGATTTCAAATGTTTTAAAAGGTGTATTTTATATATTGTGTCAGACATCACACTGTTGCTTGTTACTGCTTTTAGGAATATAGAGTTCAGCAGTGAAAGGTGAACAAAGCTCTTGAGCATAGCACTGGCATTTCTAAAGAATGTTGCTGATAAATTAATTAAGAGCAGCATAAAGACATGAAGCATCAACATTAATGTTTGATAGCACAGCAGAAGTCTTCATAGTTACATTTGATTCATTGTAACTGGGAAGCACATCATTACAGGATACAGCTTTTCTGGCATTGTTTGTTTGTTTGTTTTTCCTTGTAAGTCCTGAGTAGTGTCACATAAAATTACAAAATGAATTCTTCCTACATATTTACAGACTGTAAGGTTTGTTGTGATTGACACACAGTTAAGTGCATGCTGGCAATTATTTGTCAGAGTTGCTTTGAAAAGCAAGCCCTGCCTGATAGTATTATCCAAATGCTGAAGATTATGTAAGAAAACATTTATTTCAGACCCAAAGTTTGTTATATTTTATAAGTCAGTGTTGTACAAATATGGAGGGAAAAATAAAACCAGAAAAAAGCCAAAATTCCCCAGGCTTTTGTAGTTTGATGCATAAATTGATCTATAGTCAAGTTGAAGGACGGCGTACAGTTCAGTTGTTAGCATATGGCCAGCTAGACCCTTTGACTTTATTGTGCACATTAAATAATCATATTCATGAGTTAATTTCAAACAGATGTGTTTGTAGCATAAAGTGTACATGACTTGGAAAATATGGCCATAAAAGTTTGAAATGCCTGTTTCCATGACTGCAATGAAATGGTGTGTATTAGTAACTGTTGAAAGCAGGCTGTTCTCAACACAGATTCATTGAAATGTTTTAGAGAGTTTGCAGTCAGAAGATAATTTTGCATTTTTACGGGCTTCATTAAACATCATCTTCAACTGGGAATCATAACTATTTTCCAGATTGATAGTTCTACTCTCTTTGCAACATAGACTCTCTCTGTTTGGCGTTAAGTCCTTACACTTTTGAGTAAGAAACATGCCTTAAAACCGATAAATATTTTTTAGGAAGTATTTCTGGTTTGGAAGCTGATTAAGCATGCTAATAGGGGTATTATAATGTGTCGGAAACACATTAAATCATGGCAGATACTTGGACTATGCTCTTTTGATTGTGACCTGGTTTAAGTCTGGTTTAAGTCTAAGTCCTCATTTTTCTGTGCCCTTGCATCTTCAGCAGTTGTTTGCCCGTACAAAATCTAGTCACTCAATTAGATGTTTGCACTCATCTGCTACATGTCTCCGTGCACAGAAGAGAAAGAAGTGTCATGAGAGCCACATGTTTCCCACCTATTAGTGCTCTAGAAATATCTAAAGCCGCAAGTAGTTTTAGTCAGATTTTGAACATACAGGTCATATTAGGGTCCTGGCTGAACAATTCTGGACATCCAGCTCACTTCATTGTTTAAAAGGTACCCTTTGCGGTGTTCTTCATCACACTCTCTACCTTGTTTCATTTTTTTGACAACTCCATCCTGTACACAGTGACTGGAGCTTGCATTTTGCATCAGACTCTCCTCTGTGCCCAAGCCTTACGTGCTGCTGGGGAATGCAAGCAAACAGGTAGGCAGCTAATGTAGAGGGATCTGGACATGCTGGCTCGATGGGCCGAGGTCAGTTGTATGAGGTTTAACAAGGCCAAGTGCCAGGTCCTGCACTTGGGTCACAACAACCCCAAGCAACACTACAGGCTTGGGGAAGAGTGGCTGGAAAGCTGCCTGGCAGAAAAGGACCTGAGGTGGTGATTGACAGCCAGCTGAACATG